>PVKA01009103.1:0-69846 GCA_004027165.1 Ctenomys sociabilis
ACTGTAGCGCCTCTTTCCTTGGGCATACAGGGAATCCTTGCCCTTCTTATACTGGGTCACTTTGTGAAGCTGATGCTTGCCACACTTCTTACAGAAAGTCCTTCGGGTTTTAGGTACATTGACCATCTTGGTGGTAGAGCTGTTTAACCGAAGAAAGCGAGAAGCCCAGCGACCTAACTCAACGCCCCACGCCGCTCGCCTATTATTTTCAAAAGAGTGACATTATATGTCAGTTTTATGTTTGTTGTTTTTTTTTTTACAGTTTCAAAACTGATTAATAGGAGTTTCAATAATTAATACATTATACATCATTATCTTCTTAGTGGTTATTCACAGCACAAGATGCACACAGAATATCCTGTCCAAACACTATTCTTCTCACTGAGTTAAGCAAAAGTAGCTGTATATCTATCCTAAGTATTCTGCATATAAGATACAAAATAGTTCTTCCTTTGTATCCCCCCCTTTTTTTAGTCCTGTCAGAGATGGGTATTCCACCAGCCTCTAAATACTATATATGTGTGAATTCAGCAAAACAATCCAATACAGTCCAGCAGTCCACAAAGTAGTGGGCTATCCACAGAAATGTTGACTTGAGCCTTTCACAGCTCAGCATATTAATATGGCTTTACTTTAAATACCTCATTTTTATACTTTTCTGCTCGATGGTTAAGACCAAGATAAAGCAAGACCAATGTAACTTTTGTACCTGATAAGGTCAGTCAAGTCCCCTCAGGATTTATCCTGTAACCCTGTACAGCAGTTTGAAGATCCTTTGCTAGTGTCAGCAATGTGTACAGCCATTGCTTGACCAATTTGCTCTCTGTGAAAGCCTGTAAGAAAGTTTTCTCTCCATGTGACTCTCCTTAGGCACACTATAGATCATCAATCACATTCCTCTGTGGCTCCATAATCTCTTTGATCAGAAAATTTGGGATGCAACTGGAGTTACATGATGTTACAGTATAGGTTCTTCTATGTCCTGAGTCTTCACTGACCTTGTAAGGCTAGAATCAAAATGTTGGCTGTCTAATTTTGGGTCTGCAAACTTAGGTTGTTAACCCTCCAGAAGAGATTATTGTTTCCCTTACAACATATGCAGTTGGGTTTAACTTTACTCTATGTCTGAATGTCAAACATCTTCGGCCTAACATGGACCAGGTATTTTCCATCAAGTATTGGTATGTTAAACTTTAAGTCTGTACAGAATATACAGATAAAAATTTAAAAAATGAAAAATATTTAAAGAACATGAGCTGTGCTTCTACATAATACTATGAGAGGCAAGATTTGCACTAATGCTGGTTGGGCAGGATATTATGTCAGCTTTTAGTACTATGGACAACCACTAGGAAAATAACAAGGTAGAAAGTATTAATTATTGAATCTTTGATATAATTCAGGTATAAAAAATAAGATACGCAAACAGCTACACTCTCTTTACTGATAAGAGTCATATGCTATAATAATGTCTGTAAGTATAATATCATATATGCAACTTCTATGATACCAAAACATTATGAAAACAGTTTACCATGTATTAATTTATCAAATCCATCTTGTCAAGGTATCTTGAAACTGTCTCATTGATATTTGTACTTCAATAAAACAAAAATTAAAAAGAAAAGAACATGAATAAAATTTACATATTTTTACATAGAAATTTAGAAATCTAACCATATACAGCATTGTAGCAGGACAGTCCAGTGACATATTTTTTCTTGTGTCTTTTTTTCATTTATTAACCATTTTTTAAACAAACAAACTTTTACTTGAGAGACAGTATGGAAATAACTGGTATATCATGACAAGAAGTATGCATTTAGAAGTCCAGAATGACAGGGATTCCAAGGGTGACCCTTCTATTACACATTGCTATCTTCAATGCAGTTGCTTGGTTCACAGGTATCAGCATGTATAGTTATTCATGGTGAGAATCCTACTAATTAACTTTGAATTTCAAAACCTGCTGATGTTTCTCAGGATCATTGTGTTGCCCGTCTTGTCTGTACAAATGTATGGCTTTGCCCCTGTCCTGTTTTTCAGCTTTCCTCCTTGCCCTTTCCTCATTGTCCAATCCACAAATTCTCAGTTTCCTTTTAATTGTGTTATACCTTTTCTTCTTTTGAGTTCTCATACTAGGGAGATTATATGATATTTACACATGTGAGTCTGGTTTATTTCACTTATGAGTGTATCTTTAAGTGGCATCCACTTAAATACAAATGCTTCAAGTTTATCATTCTTTTAGCTGAGTAATACTCCATTTTTTGTATAATAATACCACATCTTTTTCAACCATTCCTCATGTGATGGGTATCTTGGTTGTTTCCAAGATTTGGCTATCACAAAGTGTAATACTTTAAACATAGGTACATATATATCACTATGATATGATGTTTTCAGTTCCTCCGGGAAAATTCCCAGTAGGGTGATAGCTGGCTTGAATGGAATTTCCAGTCCTAGTTTGTTAAGGAATCTCCACACTGATTTCCAAAATGGTTGTACTAGTCTAATTTTCCACCAGCAAGTGGAGAAGGGTTCCTTTTTCCCCACAGCCTCTCCAACATTTGTTGGTTCATTTCTTTATGATAGTCATTCTTTCTGGGGTGAGATGGAATCTCAGTGTTATTTTAATTTTCATTTCACAGATTGCTAGTGATGTGGAGCATTGTTCCTCCTACTTTCTCTTCTGGGAGATCTAATGTTTCTGTTTTAATGTTTAGATCTTTAATCAATTTTGACTTTAGCTTAGTGCATGGTAATAGAACACCATTTGTAAAACAGGCTATCTTTCTTCCAGTTCATGTATTTGGCCCCTTTGTCAAAGATCAAGTGGCTGAGTGTGTTCATAGAGGCCTCTGCATTTTCTAATACATTCCATTGATCCTCAGGTCTATTTCGTTGCCAATACCATGATGATTTTATCACAGTAGCTTTGTAGTATAATTTCAAGTCAGGAATTGTAATGGCTCCTGACTTGTCTTTGTTGCCCAGGATTGCCTTTGCTATTCTAGGTCTTTTCTGGTTCCAAATAAATTCTAGGAACAATTTTTCTAGGTCTGTGAGGTATGTTGGTAGTAGTTTGATAGGGGTTTCATTGAATCTGTACAGCAATTTTGGGAGTATGGTCATCTTCAAGATTATGGCTTCCTTCCAGGAGCATGGAATGAATATCTTTCCAATTTCTGAAATCCTCTACGATTTTTTTCAGAGTACTGTAATTTTCCCTGAAAAGATATTTGACTTCTTAGTTAGATGAATTCCAATGTATTTCATTTTCCATGGTGCTATTGTAAAAGGTATTATTTCTTTAATTTCCCTCACAGTGTGTTTGTTATCTGTGTAGTGGAACGCTATTGATTATTGGGTACTGACTTTGTATCCTGCCATGTTACTGAATTTGTATATCAATTCTAGTAGCTTCTTTGCAGAGTTTTTTTGGGTCTTCCAAGTAAAGTAACATGTCATCTGTAAATAATGATAATTTAACTTCTTCTTTACCTATTCTTATTCCTTTTATTTCTCCCTCTTGTCCAACTGCTCTAGCTAATGATTCCAGAACTATATTGAATAGCAAGAGACATCCTTGTCCTGTACCAGATCTGAGAGCGAAGGATTTCAGTTTTTCCCCATTTAGAATTATGTTAGCCACTGGGATGTCATAGATAGCTTTTAGATTGAAGTAGAGGTCATCTATTCCAATTTGCTGTAGGACTTTGAACATGAATGAGTGTTGGACTCTGTCAAAAGCCTTTTCTGCATCAATTGATATGATCATGTAGTTTTTAGATTTCGCTCTATTGATGTAGTGTATTACATTTTTATTTTCAAATACTGAACCATCCTTGCATCCCTTGGATGAATCCTATCTGGTCATGGTATGTGATCTTCTTGATGATTTGCTGTATTCTATTTGCTAGGATTTTATTGAGGATTTTTGCATCTATGTTCATGAAGGAGATTGGCCTGTAGTTCTCTTTTTTTTTTTGTTGTTGTGTCTTTCCAGGATTTTGTTATCAGGATAATACTTGCTTCCAGGAATGATTTTGGGAGAACTGTTTCCTTTTCAATTTCATTGAAGAGTTTAAGGAGTATAGGGATTATGTCTTCTGTAAACTTCTTGTAGAATTCAGCTGTGAATCCATCAAGACCTAGACTTTTCTTTGTTGGCAGGCTTTTAATGACATTTTGTATTTCATTGGCTGTTATTGGTTTATTGAGAGTTGTTCTATCTTCTTGATTCAGTTTTGGTAATTTGTACCTTCCTGGGAATCTGTCCATTTCATCTGTGTCGTCTATTTTGTGAGCGAAAGATTCTCAAGATAACTATTTGAGAATCCACTGTGAGCTATTTGAATTTCTACAAGGTTTGTGGTGGTTACACCCTTTTCATTCCTTATTGCTTGTATTTTAATTTTTTCTTTCCTCTTTTTGATGAGGTTAGCTAGGGGCTTATCAGTTTTATTTAGTCTTCCAAAGAATCAGCTTTTTGATTCGTTAAATCTTTGAACTTTTTTCTTTGCCTCAATTAAATTAATTTCTGCTCTAATCTTTATGATTTCTTCCCAGCTTTGGGCTCTGGGTTTGGTTTGCTCTTCCTTTCCTAGATGTTGGAGGTGCAGCATTAAGGTGTTTATTTGTTCCTGTTCTGTTTTCCTAATGTGTAAATTTCCCTCTGAGAATGGCTTTCATCTCATCCCATAAATTATGATAAATTGTGCTTGAATTTTCATTGAATTGTAGATACTGTTGAATTTATTGTTTAATTTCATCTGTGACCTATTGATTGCTGAGTAGGGTGTTGCTTAATTTCCATGTATTTAGGGTTTTTTATGGTTTCTTTTGTCATTTATTTCCAGTTTCATTGCACTGTGGTCAGATAATATGCATGGGATAATTTCTGTTTTCTTGCATATACTAAAGCATGACCTCTGGACTAGTATGTGGTCTATTTTAGAAAATGACCCATGTGCAGCTGAAAAAAATGTGTATTCAGCTGTGGTTGGGTGGAACACTCTGTATATGTTCACCAATTCCATTTGATCCAAGCCATGGTTCAGCTCTGCTACTTCTTTGCTCTTTTTTTCTGGTTGACCTATCTTTTTTGGTATAAGGAGGTGTTAAGATCTCTTGTTAAGATTGTGATATGGGATGTTAGATTGTTCATGTCCATTAAGATTTGTCTTATATAGTTGGGTGTTCCCATGTTTGTTGCATACATATTTATGATTGTTACCTCTTCCTCTTGAATTTTTCCCTTAACCCGTATATAGTGGCCTTCTTTACTTCGTTTGATCATTCTTGGTTTGAAGTTGAGACTCTGAAAACAAGATTGCTACTCCTGCTTTTTTCTGAGGCTCTGGAACATGTAATATTGCTTTCCATCCTTTGATTTTCAGGCTATGAATTTCTTTATGAGTTAAGTGTGTTTCGTGCATACAGCGTATTGTTGGATTTGTTTCCTAATCCACTGTGCCAGTGTACTTCTCTTAATTGGTGAATAGAGTTCATTTACATTGATGGCTATAATTGAGATGTGTTGACTTAGGATTGACATGTTATTTTTCTGCTGTTGTTTACTCCTTTTTGTCCTGTGTTTAATTGTTTGCCCTATTTAGTGGGTTCCTTCTGTTCTCATTTGTGGAGTTCTGATCATTTTGGTCCCCTCTCTAGAACATCTTTCAGTAGACTGTGTAGGGTTAGCTTTGTCATCATGAAATTCTTTAGTTGTTCTCTGTCATGGAAATATTTCACTTTTCCATCAAACTTGAAAGAGAGTTTTGCAGGGTATAGAAGTCTGGGCTGGAATTTGTTTTCATAGGTGACTTGAAGTACTCTGCTCCATGCTTTTCTTGCCTTCATAGTTTGTGAAGAGAAGTTGGCCATAATTCTTATGGGTTTTCCTTTGAATGTGATCTGCTTCTTTTCTCTAGTGGCTTTCAGTATATTATTCTTGTGCTGGATTTCTGGGATCTTGACTATTATAAGTCTTGGTGTGTTTTTAATTGGGTTGAAGCTATTTGGCATTCTGTATGCTTCAGTTATCTGAATGTCAGATTGTTTCCTCATATTTGGGAAGTTTTCTGCTATCACTTCTGCCCATATTCTTTTTATTTCATTTGTATTGACTGCACCTTTCTTATTGATACCTATTAGTCTTACATTGTTTATCTTTGCATCGTCTTGCAGGTGATGAATTAATTTTTCCTGCATCCTAGTAGTTTTTAAGAGATCCTTTCTTACCTTTTCACTAGCTTCACCAGCATCTAGAAGATCTGAATCTCTGTCTTCACTTTCACTCAAATGGTTTTGCAGGCTTGTGGGTAAGATTTTAAGTTCTTCTATATCTCTTTAACTCTGCTTCATGCTGTGTATTTCTTTCCTGCATTGCTCATTCATGGAATCCATCATTTTTCTAATCTCTCTTATTTTTTTATCAATATCTTCTTTAGAAGAAGTTATTAATTCTTTTACTGCAGATTTTTTCAGATTGGGTTTCCTCCATGTTTCTGTATTTATTCTTTACTTCAGATGCTATGAATTCAGAGATTTCTTTTTTATTTCAGAAATTAATTCTGCTCTGAGTTCCTCTATACCTTTCTGCTGTTGTTTCTTTACTTCAGATAGTATTAATTTATACATTTCAGCTGAGCTAGTGTCCTCTGCACTTGTTCTGGGTGAGCATTGGGTTTCCTCCATATGTTTCTGTGTTTGATTCTTTACTTCAGAAGCTATGAATTCAGAGATTTCTTTTTTATTTCAGAAATTGATTCTGCTCTGAGTTCCTCCATACTTTTTGGCTATTGTTTCTTTACTTCTGACGTTACTAATTCATACATTTCAGCTGAGCTAGTGTCCTCTGCACTTGTTCTGGGTGGGCTCAAGGCCTGAGATTGCGTTTTGCTCCTTCTATGTCATTTTGTATAGCACTGACCTCTGACCTTTGGTGTAGAGCTTTGATTAAGTTATAACCTTATCACCTACTGAAATTCAGGTACAATACTTACCTGGTAGGGGAGATACCATGATCATGAAATTCAGGTGCAGATCTATTAAGTTTGAGTTTATCCATTTATGCCTGGCTTGGCTCTAGCTGTTGTGTTCAGCTCCTTCCTGCTGTAGCCCTTGGAAGTGAACCTGTTGTGCTCCACTGGAAGGCCAGTGAACCTGTGGTGCCCCTCTGTTGTGCCCCTGGACCAGGGGGCACAGGGGAGCGCAGAAGCTCTCCCACACACTAGCCGGGCCTGGTCTTGGGCTGGATCTGGGGATTCTGAGAGCATCACAGAAGTTCTCACTGCGTGGGCTTGGGGGCAGGGACTCCAGAGGGGTGGAGGGGTCCCGAGGGCATGCCAGAGGGTCTCACTCACGTGGCATGCCTGGGTTTTGGTCTGGAGAGGTCCCGTGGGTGCAGGGAAGCTGGAAGCTCTCCCACACACTCTCTAGACCTGGGCTTGGCTGGATCTGGGGGTCTTGAGACATTGCAGAAATTCTCACTCACTTGGCGGGCTTGAGGGCAGGAGCTCCAGAGGGCTGGAGGGGTCCTGAGGGCGCGGTAGAGGATCTCACACAGCGTGCCTGGGTTTCAGTCTGGAGAGCTGTTTGTTATTCTTTATGCCAGTGGAGTTACATGATGTATATTCTTTTCTGTCTGGCTTCTTTTGCTTACAATTGTTTGTAAGCCTCATCAATATAATGTGTGCTACGGTTCATTTATTGTTATTGCTATCTGTACTCCATTGTGTGAATATACCAATATTTATTTACCCTTTTCACTGTTGACAGGCAGTGAATGCTGCTCTGAATATTCTAATATATGTCCTCTCGAAAACATATGTATGTACTTCTGTTGTTTATATAGTAAACCTAGAGGTAGATTGCTGAGCTCTAATGTTCAACTTTCATAAATACTCCAAATGTGTTTCCAAAATCATTATGCTAATATATACTCTTACCAGCAGTATTTGAAAAGTCCGGTTCTTAATTTTAAATAAATCTGTGCCTACTTCAAGGTCATAAAAGTATTTTCTTATTCTCTTCTTTGTTTTACCTATCATATTTATATCTGTAATCTATTTGGCTTTGTTTCTTTTTATGTACTGTAAAGTAGAAGTCAACATGATTATCTAGTCATCTCAGACCTGATTTATTAAACAGACCTTCCTTTAATTTGCTCTTATCACAAGGTCTTCATGTTCATAATACATCTTCCAAGTAAAAGTACACAATTTTGCTAATCAATATTTAATGCTAGCTGGGCTTATAGTTCAGTGATAGAGTATGTTGCAAACACACACTTAAGTTATAAGAAGCTTGAGTTCCATCCCCAGGCCCAAAATAATAATAACAACAATAATAATAGCAATGATAATGATGCTAATGAATATGTCTGGTTTACTCCAAGATAGCGCTTAAAACACTTTAACTCCATTAATCACTTTCCTGATGTGCATGCTATTGTTGATTATTTTAAAATTCTTTTTTATCTATCTATCTATCTATCTATCTATCTATCTATCTATCTATCTATCTGGTACAGGGACTCAATATGCAGTTCAGACTCATAGTGATCCTCGTGTTTCAGCCTCCCTGGCACTGGAATTACAGGTGTGTTCCACCACACCTGGTTTTGGTGGTGGCACAGCACGTCAAGGGTTCTGAGGCCAGGATGGCCTGCGGTACAAGGGATCAAACCCAGGTTCTTGCTCTTGCCAGGCAGGGTCTTATACTGCTGAGCTACTTCCTCATTCCTATTGTTATTTTCTTTTTTGTTTTTAAAAAACCTCAAATTATTGCAAGTTTTTAGTTTATATCATTAATATTCATAGTAAGTTATGTATTTTTTTCATTCTTTCCTTTTTGTATTTTTGTCTTGGAAACATCTTTTTCCTGTCTGTAGTTCAACACTGAAAATTTCCTTTAATACATATAGATTTCTAGGGAAATTTTTTTTATTTTTGTTTGAAAATGTCCTTATGTTGTTTCTGTTCCTGAAGCATTTCTTAAAACTTCCCTGAATATGGGTTGTCAGTTATTTCTTCACGATCGTTTGAAGACTTCACTCCACTGTCTTCTGGCCTCCACTGTTGCTAATAACCTTAGGTGAAACAGTGTCACTTGTGTTAACAGTTGTTTTGACACTGCATTAGTTATTCATTGATATATAACAACCCCATATTAGTTAATTATTTATGCATGACAAAAATATACTTTTAATTAGATTTGGTGGTGCATGCATACTTATAATCCTAGCACTTGGGAGGCTGAGGCAGGAAGCTTGTGAGGGCAAGGCCAGCCTGGATTACATAGCAAGACTCTGTCTCAAAACACCAACCAAAAATAAATGAAAATAATATTTCAATTTTTATGGGTCATAAATTTCAGAAGTTGCTGAGATGGGAGGTTCTGGCTCAGGATATAGTCAAGATGTTCACTGAGGTCAAAGTGCAATATGATGAGGGCTTGACTAGGGCCACAGAATAGACTTCCAAAGTGGCACACTCACTTGGCTAAGTTGATGCTGGTAACTGGTTTAGATTGTCCCACAAAGAGCAATTCAAAAGTGTGAAGCAGAAATGGCATGTCTTTCATGACTTAACTTTTCATACCATTTCTCCGACATTCTATTCCTTATGAATAAGTCTGTCTCACACGCAAGAGGATTCTCCACCCACAGACACAACGATTTTCTTTGTCATTGGTGTTTTGCCATTTTACTTTAAGTTATATGAATTCTTGTATCTTGATCTGGATGCTTTTATAGGTATTGCAAAATACTTTGTCAATGCCTCTTTAAATACTCTCTGGTCTTTGCTTTTACCATACTAAATCTTACAATTTCCTCTATTTCTAGCCTCTCTTTTATAGATCCTATTTTCTTGTGTGTGTGTGTGTGTGTGTGTGTGTATGTGTGTGTGTATGCGCGCGCGTGCATGCATGCTACTAGAAACTGAATGCAAGGTGCAAGGCCTGACCACTGATCTGCATCCCTAGCCCTTTCATAAAGTGTTTTTACTTTTTAAAACAGGGTTTCACTAAGTAGTTCAGGGTGGGCTTGAACTCATTATGTAGCCCAGGTTGGTGTCAAACTCACAGAATCTTTCTCTATCAGCCTCCTGAATTCTGAGATTATAGGCATAACCTTCTGAATCCAGCTAAAATTTCAGCTTTTATAGAGGGACTCACTAAGCTATGCAGGCTGGGCTTGAACATGCGATCCTTCCTGTGTAGCCTTCCAGAATACTGAGATTACAGACATGCACCACTATGACCGGCTTTTTTTTCTCCATTAATACTTTATCATCTAGATAATCTCTTCTGATCTATCTTCCTGTTCATTTGTTTCATCTGTTCAGCTGTGTTTAATCTGTTGTTATATTCATTTACTAAGTTCTTAATTTTGCTGCTGTATTTCTCTATCATAGGATTTCTACTTAATTATTTCAGATATCTGCCAAAATTGTCCAAGGTATGTTTTGATGGAGACCACTATGAAGCAGCCCTGAGCAGGACTTAATTAACCAATGGGCTTTTCATATTTACTCGTGAGTCTGTTCAAAGGCCACTTCTCTGGAATTTGGCAGCAAACTCAGCAAGTGAACCTCCATGAGTCACTAATCCCAACTGAGGCCTATAATGGCAGGTGAAGCCATGAAGCTTCAAAGGATAAGATAATGTCACAGCCAAGGACACCTAGATCCAACCTCAGCTAGATAAAGACAAGAGCCTCAGGTATCTCATTCCTGGGTGAAATAACTTCATATTTTACTTGACAAGTCCTTGAGTTGTTCCACCCTTCTTGAATACTCCCTTCCCTTCCTTTGATGATTAAATAAATACAGGCCACCCAGAGAAGGTTTGAGCCATGAGAGAATCTCAAATTCTGTGAGAGGGCTTTGATCCTCTTGGAGCTCTTAAATCATTCCATTTGCCTCTTTTTATTTAGTCTTCACTGTACAATTGTTTGATATATTGAGGACCTGATCAGTCTGCAATAACTAAAGGATACTATTAACCCAATAACGTTTTATTTCTTTTAAATAAAGAAAAATTATAATTTGTATTTGCTAACATCGAAAGCATTGTTTTTTCAATTTTTTTCAGTGTTAGTGTATCTGCTTGTCCCATGGTTTCTTTATGCACCTAGTTATCTTGCGTGTTTGTGTATGTGTACTTGTATGTGTGGTGGGACCCAGGGCCTCATGCTAAGCGTGTGTAGAGAGAATTGGAAGGCTACAATTATAATGCTTTCCTTGAAGGAAAATTTGAATTTGATTTTCCCAGGCATCTGGTGGCATCACACTGAGAGACCACTTAAAACTGAGATCATGACTTAAGACAGGAAATTTTATTTTTTCTCTAAAGCTCTTCTACTTTAAATTCATCCTTATCCTATATAGAGAACTGTTATTGTAAGGAGGATCTCCTATTTCACTCCCCTCTGTGTGCCCCCCTTTTCTTCTTCTTCCTCTTCTTCCTCCTCCTCCTCATCTTTCCTCTTCTCTTCCTCCTCCTGTTCCTTCTCCTCCTCCTCAGGGTCTCTATAATTCCTCGGGCTGGCCTGGGCTTTCTACCCACCTGCCTCAGCCTTCTCAATAGCTGGGATTACAGGTGTACACAACCATTCTGTCTCTGTCTCTCCCCTCCCCCTCCCTTCTTCTGTCCCCTCCTCTGTCCTCTCTCTCTCTCTCTCTCTCTCTCTCTCTCTCTCTCTGGTTGTTTCCAGTTGGATTATCCCGATTGATGACTTTTCAGGTTTTACTCTGATAATTACCTATTGTCTAGCCCTCTTTTAGATGCTTTGCTATTGGCTCAATTTTGTTCCCACCAAATTCATACGGTGACGCTGATCCCCATTAATTTATAACATGGATCATCATAGTGGCCCCCATAAAAACATTAATTTATATATGCATTAGTGTCAACCTGATAGGTATCTAATAACCGCATATGAGGAACCAACCACACAAAGACCAACCCTGTGAGGAAGATCAAATTTTATTCCTCTACCTACAGGCCAAGTGATATCCGAATGAGTATCAAATATCTAAAGAGAGGACTGAGTATATATAGGTTTTAAGGCTGGAGTGTGTAATTTTAAGGAATCTTAAAAAAGCTGCATTAGATGTTTGGGTTTGAGGCTGTAGGGGCAATCGGCACAGGATGGTACTCAGAGTTGCAGTTAGGGGCACTGCAGAAGTATCTTAGCACTACATTAAACTTTATATTGTTTTTGCTTCTTGCCTACTAGGAGCAAGCTACTGTCGGTACTGGAGAGTCCACTGTTTGTACTGGGCAGCTCAATGTCTCTCTCGTGTCAGTTTCAGGCCAGTTCTAACAGTCACCTTATAAGAAGAGGAAATGTGGAGCACAGAGACACTGGTGGTTTCGTAGGAACGGAAAAATACTCAAAGGGATGGATGGATGGATGACGGAGATGGGCTTGCCTACGTTACAGCCGGCGAGCCGCTCGGGCCCTCTGCTCGTGAGGACGCGCTGGCTGCCAGGCCCGGCACCGCAGGTCGCGGATGCCCACCGGCCCAGGCCCGGAGCTCCGCGGCTTCCGGCTTCCGGGTTCTCGGGCGCGCGCTCCCCGAGGAGGGCAGGCGGCGGCGGCCGTGGGGGGGAGCGGATCCTGGGGCCGCGTCCTCAGTGACTGCGTGGGCGGGCCCGCCGGGCGGCCGGAGCGCGAGCGCAAGCGGCTGGCGGGCGTCGGGAGGGGGCGTCGGAAGTGAGCCGAGAGGCCGGCGGCGCCGGACCGCGGCCTGCGGGCGGGCGGGCGTGGGCCTGGCCTGGCGTCGCGGTGGCGGCCGGCGCCGTGTCCTCGTCCGGACCTGCAGGGAGCCCGGAGCCGCCCGCCCTGGATAGGGCCCTGCATCGGAAGTTGGAAAGACCCTCACGCTGCGCCGAGCCGGCGTCGGGGCTCCCCAGCGGGAGCGCGGGGCGGCCCGGCCCGGCGGGGCTCGGGAGAGGCCGCGCGCCTCGGGGAGCGCGGGCGCGGCGGGCAGGCCCAGGCCGCCGGTGAGTAGGCGGCTCCCCCGCCGGCGGGCGCGGGCGGATGCCCGTCGCTGTTTCGGATAGAAGACTGTACTTCAGTGGGAAGTTTCTGTGGTTCGGTAACGAGACTTTTTATATGTTCGGGGCAGGATATTTACGAGCGCTCCAGTGGGTGGGTCGCACGCGGTCACACACCTTTTCTCTGCCCCAGAAACTTCAAAAAGTCAGTTTGGCTCCCTCCCACTGCGGCGCCTCTACTCGCATTCTGGGGCTTGGATGCGATGATGGATTGGGGAGGTTCTCAAGTTTGCCGGCCACAAACAGTTCTGCAGTATCCCTTGACTGTTTCCTCCCTTTGAGCACAAAACCCCTTCCCCCAGTCTGAACATTACTGTAGAATGCGTTTTCCCAGCTGCTGAGCAGCGGCAAATCTGTGGAGTCAGCTTGCTCACGCCAAAACGAAGTTTTGTAATTTTCTATCAGATGAGACTTTCGAAATGAAATTTAAATTCAGATTTCTAATTATTTCTTTAAAATAGTTGAAAGATAATACGATGATATTGCACTAAAATAAAATTTAAAAGAAAACAGCATAGTGTTTCACGCCTGTAATATCCACTCTCTGTGAGGCTGAAGCTGAAGGGTCGAAAGTTTGAGCTCTGCCTGTGAAATTTAGTGAGACCTTGTCTTCTGAAATCAAATAAAATAATAAAAATGGAGATGTAGCTCAGTGCAGAGGCTCTGTGTTCAATCTCCAAGTGCCATCAAAAATACAAAAAAGAACAAGATTATGATAATGTTAACTAAGAGTTTGCTGTATTTTTAGCATTGTCTCAGTCAACATTACAACGCTATAAAGTACAGTTACTATCTCCATTTCATAGATGAGGAAACAAGCTCAGGGAGTTGGAGAGCCTCATAGTTTCTATGCACAATGTCAGGACTCCAACCACCTGATTTCAACCCTGCCTTCTTAAGTCTGTATCCAGGCAGACGATGGACATTGCTTACACAGTGGGAAGATAAGGCAGATCCTACACTTGTTTGTACAAGGAAAGCTGAGCATGGAGGATGTGACTAAAATATTTGAAGGAGAAGGTGAGAATAGACTGATGGAAGGGGGAAGAAAGAGGTCTCAGTGTGGAAAGAGCTTTGATGCTGGTAGTGTCTTTTGGGTGGAAATTGGGGAAAGGTCTTTGGAGGATGTTATCTTTTGTCACTGTGACAAAATACTTGATGTAAACAGCGTAAGGCAGGAAAGAGTTATTTTTGTTCCTGTTTATGTATCTTTGTGTCCATACATATTTGATTGGTATTTAACCTGTAGCCAAGTACACCAATTCTATGACATGTGATCAAAATGTACAGTGAATATATTTTAACTTCATTACAGTAAAAGACACATTGCCATTAATCTTCAAAATACTCATCTTCACTCCAGACACATGCATCTCATCATTCTTGGCATTTTCTGAAGCAGTTATAGACTTCAGTTGTAGTCTTCTTTTGTATTTTTGTAATGTATAATAAGAAAATAGTGAATGCTGCTGCTAAGTGCCATTCAACAGAAAGGCAGGTGCATACATTAGTGTGCATCCTCATCTGCCTTGCTCACTCATGTGGTACCATATGCCTTCTGGCTGTTCTCCCAAAGTCAAAATTACCTGGAAAGATGAATGTTTTGAATTGATTCGGGTCATTGAGGCAGCCATGATAGCACAAAAGATACTCGTGAAAGAAGATTGTTTCAGAAGGTACAATCTGAGAGTGACAGAATAAGTGTTTGAAGAAAGTATTGTGATGGGGACTAGTGGCAAAGTCTTTTCTTGTTATAAATTTTTTAAAAAATGTTAAATATTAACTATATTTTAAAATCATACTTTGTATTCCTGGATCAATGCTACATCTTTGTTTTTATATCTTTTGCAGGTTCTGGAGTTGTGGACACATGACAAGAACTTCTGAGTTATTCTGTTCCTGCCTTTTGTGCCTCTGGAAGAGTACAGAGGCATGCACTTAAATCAGCCCACCTCCCAAAGAAACAGCCTAAGTTTTTCATACCAACCTCTAGGAACCCCCAGGTTCTTGTGCTTCAGGGACATGCAGGTAATTCCGGCAGTTCCTGAAGGCAGGTAATTGTGATCTGAGAGGAACCATCCAACTGTGAAGAGGTTGCAACACTTTCCTTACCAGAAGTGGACAGTCCCGGTCAGGCCAGCGTCACCATGCCACAGCAGCTCCTGATCACACTGCCCACTGAGGCCAGCGCCTGTGTGAAGTTGCACCATCCAAGGAAGGCTGAACAGGGAGTACCCCTGTGGGAGGATGTGACTAAAATATTTGAAGGAGAAGGTGAGAATAGACTAATGGAAGGGGGAAGAAAGAGGTCTCAGTGTGGAAAGAGCTTTGATGCTGGTAGTGTCTTTTGGGTGGAAAATGGGGAAAAGAAATTTGGAGGATGTTATCTTTTGTCACTGTGACAAAATACTTGATGTAAACAGCGTAAGGCAGGAAAGAGTTATTTTTGGTTCCTGTTGTCAAAGTTTCCAGTCCATGGTCCGTTGGCTCCACTGCTTTGGGGTTCATGGTAAGGCAGAATCGTCATGGCAGAAGGTTATGGCAGATGTAAACTGCTTACCTCATGTAGCCAAGAACCAGAGAGAGGAAAAGCCTATGAGGAAGGGGCTGGGAACCAGATATAGTTCCCAATGCCACAACCACGTGACCTCCCTTCAACTGAACTTCACTTCCTGCTCCCATCACCTTGCAATAACACCTTCAAATTATGATCTTGGCAATGGATGAATCCACCTGATGAAGTTAGAGTCCTGTGAGTCAGTCACTTCCCAAAACAGCAGTCAAGCTTTTAACACATAGGTGAAGGGGGAAGTTGTGAAAGAAAATACTGGTCTCATGTCCAGGATCCCACTTAATGATCTGGTGAGGAGTAGACAGATAGACAAGGGAATTCATGTCTCATGTGGTATCTTTAATGCTTGGTATTTAACCAGTACTTTTGTTGTGTTCTAGCAGTATCAGGTAGGAACTTTGGTCAAGTATTTTGACAGATGGAAAATGAATAATTTTCTCTAATGCTGATTAATAATTAATCCATATAGTCAGATTAAAATAATGGAAGGCAGTCTTAAAAAATCAGTTTTGGGATACAGGAGACAGGAAACTCTTCTGATTGCATATACTTGAGAGATTTTCACAAGGCAGATAACACAATTAGACCTGGAATGACTTTTAAATTTTTTAACAGAAGATTTAGAGAAAGGATAAAAAAATAAAAACCACCTGAAGAGTGGTTCAGAGAATGGGGAATATAAAGGACAGAGGTTTGAGAACTTCTTTGGAGGTTCTAACAGGGCAGAGTGCGATATATATATGCCCTTGACCTAGGAAATAGACCTCCTCAATCAGGGAAGGTTGTCCTTTTCAACTGACCATGCAGCTTCCAGAGGAACACACATGGAGTGAGTGGTGAGGGAGGAAGGGGGCACTTATATAGCCAGTCAGATTAGCCAAATGAATCCTGATGATTAGTGGGGTGACAGATGTCACAGCCATATCACCCTCACATCTGAGGATGGTAGTTTGGAGATAACCATTACTGAGAGCTATGCTTCAGGCAGCTTACAGAATGCCTAGCAGTCCATGATGAAGCTTTTGGATTATTCTTGCACATGGGGAGCCTTTGAAGACTTCTGAACAAATGGGTAGCTTAATAGATCTGGGCCCACATTGACTATTAGGAAATATTAATGCTCAAAGCAACACACTGCAGGTCAGCCTCACTGAGGGGAGCTTCAGGCTGCTTGTAAGTCATGTTAAAATCCTTTGTTAAGTGTTTTCAGCAAGAATCCCTGCCCGTTGCATTTTGTGTTTGACAGATTTGAGGAAATGCAAGTCTCATGGTTCTTTTTCTTCCTCAGCTCTGCTGTCTCAGGATGCTGATGAGACCCATGGAGAAGGTTTAGCACTTCCTGGACTCTTGACAACAGAATCAGAGGTAGGCAGGGGTTTTCTATGTTTTTCTTGATATAGCTTCTTGGCTTTTTTTTTTTTTTTGCAGAACTAGGGACTGAACTCAGGCCCTTGCGCTTGCCAGGGATGCACTTATTCTACTGAGCCATCTCCCCAGCCCCTTCGCTTTTAAGGATGTAATCTTGTCTTTTGGGAGGAAGTAGAGGTGAATGAAGACTAACAAAATCAACCAAAAGAGCTCAGTGCAAATCACTCCCCAGACACCTGACTTTTGTGGTGATAGTGTCCCTGTTCACAGTAGCCTCTCTCCCTCCCTGTAACTCTTATTTCTCTAGATCAGCTGCATCTAGATCTAATGTTGTATTAATTTAGGTAGAGAAAGCAAAGTGAGTGATATTACAATCCCTAAAAAACTAACATATACCATTTTTAGATCTATCATAAAGATTAGTTAAACCTCAAAATCAAAATCTATAAATAAAGCCAGACATGGTGACAAATGCCTGTAATCCCAGTCCTCTGGGCAGCTGAAACAAGAGTATTGCAAGTTTGGGCCCATCATGGGCAACTTAATGATTTAGTGAGTCTCTGTCTGAAAATAACAAAAGGAAGGGTTAGAGTATAGCTCTGTGCAAAGGCCCTAGGTTTCAATCTGCTGTACCAAAATAGACAAGGACCTACAAGTGAGAAGAAAGTTGCAACATTCTTAGTGATATATAGGAGGAAAAGAGGTACCCTTGCTATAGGTTTGAGAAGAAGCCAAAGGAAAAATGTGTAGAACAAAAATGGTGAGGCTACACTGCATACCCCTTCAACAGGCAAGGCAAGAGCCAGTGAAGCCTGAGGACAGTCAGGACTGAGAGAAACTGCCCTTCATTGTCTGGCAGACATGAAAAGGAAACAGAAGGATATTACAGAGTGAGTGTGACAGACCT
The DNA here is from genome assembly GCA_004027165.1 of Ctenomys sociabilis. Taxonomy (NCBI): domain Eukaryota; kingdom Metazoa; phylum Chordata; class Mammalia; order Rodentia; family Ctenomyidae; genus Ctenomys; species Ctenomys sociabilis. Next base: position 17,922 of record PVKA01009103.1, read on the forward strand.
TTTAGAGATATATTATAGAAAGAAAAGTTTTAGGAGAAAAGAACTTGAAATCTGAAATTAGTACATGCTTGATTTTATGTGAAATTAGATAGTACAGGATTTGATTTATCTTTGGCGATTTTGGGCAATATATTTAGCTCTTTACAATCTTAATTATCTCCTCTAAAAAGCTTAGATATTAATATATGCCTTCTATTGGAAATAGTCTACAGTTGTAGTCTATGTTAGAGCTGTCACATTCAGAGTGCCTTACTTCTAGACATTTTACCGATATTAGATTCTCAGCATTGGTAAAGGGTTATGCTTTTAAGAACTAAAGTTTAAGCTGGTCATGGCACATGCCTGTAATCCCAGCATTTGGGAGCCTGAGGCAGGAGGATCAATGGGAGTTTGAGACTAGCCTGGGCTTGAAAGTAAGCTCAAGACCAACCTGAAATGCATGGTGAGACCCTGTCTCAAAAAAAAAAAGACAAACTAACTGAGATGTAAGTAATGTACAGGAAATTACTCTCAAGAAAGTAACCCATCAATAAATAAAAATATTTCGATCATCTGCAAATGTTCCTCCATGTCCTTTTATACCAGTGTTTCACCCACCCCCTAAAGTACATGAAGTCTCTGTATTTCTTATATTCATTGATTTCTTTAAGTATCTTTAAAGAGTTTAATTTTATATTTTACAATAAATTAGGTGTAGTGTTCTATAAATGTCTAAGTTAAATTCATTAATAGTGTTGCTCAAATCTCTGATATCCTTGATGAATTTTTGTCTACTAGTTGTATCACTTATTGGGAGATGATGTTAAAACCTATAATTATTGTGATTTTGATCTGTATATCCCTTTAGTTCTATTTGCTTTATTTTGAAGTTATATCATCAGATGTATGAACACTTAAAATTGTCTTCTCCAATTGACCTTATTATGAAATGTCTCTTTGATCTATGACCATACCACCCTGAATATATCCAGTATCACTTTTAATGTCCCTTTTTAGCTAGTAATATGTTTTTTCTGCAGTCCACTTTTTATTTAAATTGGCTCCTCCAGTGTTCAATTATTATTTTCCTATATTCATCTTTATAAGACAGGCTTTTTTTATATAGTTGAGGTTGAGCTTGAACTCAGTAGCCCAGGCTGGCCTCAAACTGACAGCAATCCTCCTGCCTCAGCCTCCTGAGTGCTGGGTTTACAGGTGTGCACCACCACACCTGCCCATTCATTCATTTCTTAATCCTTATTTCCTCCCTTATTCCCCTCCCCATTTGAACATTTTCTTCCTAGTTCTCAATATATATCATCCATTTTGGTCTTATTTACCCTTCGAGTTTCTTACACAGGAAAAACTATGGTATGTAGACATGTGTGTCCAATTTATTTAACTTAAAATTATGTTCTCGAGGTGCATCCACTTACCTACTAATCTCTCAAATTTGTCCTCCTTAATGGCAGGGTATACTCCATTGTATATAAAAATCATTTTCTTTATCCATTCATCCACTGATGGTCATGTGGGCTGTTTCTTAAGATTTAGCTATTACAAACTGTGTTGTCGTAAACATGGATGTCCATATGCACTGTGTGGTAGGATGATTTTTCAGCAAGATACCTACAGGGGAAATCTGGGTCAAATGGAACTTGTAATTTTTTTTTTTAGATGATTGTATTAATTTACAATGCCACCAGTAGTAGAGAAGTATTCTTTATTTCCCACAGCCTTGCCAGCATTTGTGATTGGTTTCTTAATATAACTGTTCTTTCTGGAGTGAGATGGAGTCTCAGTGTGGTTGCTCTTTGCATCTCTTAAATGACCAGTGATATTGAACAGTTTTTCATATATTTAATTACTAGTTGTACTTTTTTATTTCAGAAGTGTTTATTTAAGATGATCAGTTTTGGATGGGGTTTTTAATTTTTTGGGGGAGGTGAGTTTTGGAGTTCTTTATGAATTCTATATATTAGTCCTTGATCTGAGGAATAGCTGGTAAATTTCTTTTCCCATTCTATGGATTGTCTGTTCACTTCATTGATAGATTCTTTTTTTGCTGTGCAAAAGCTTTTTTATCTGGTGTGATTCCAGTTGTTGATACTTTGTGATATTTTCTGTACAATTGGGGTTTGTTTCAAAAAAGTCTTTGCCTGTGCCTGTGTCTTCTAGAGTTTTACCTAGTACAGCAGATTGTTTGTTTTAATATTTATATCTTTAAAAATATGTATTTGCATCTTTGATCCATTTCAATATGGATTTAGGTTTAATTTTTCACATGTAGAAAGCATCATTTATTAGAGGGTTTCAGGTGTGGTGGTGCACATCTGTAATCCCAGCATTTGGGAGGCTGAAGCACAAGAATCACAGAAAGTTCTAGGCCACCCTAAACTATGTAGTGTTAGGTTTTTGGCAGTATAAAATAGACAGGAAAGATGAAAGAGGCCTTTACTGACTCTGGAGACACTGAAAGGATCAATGGCAGGAAGCTGGTGGATCCTTTGGCTTGAGGCAAAGGAAAGCTGAGACTTTTATGTGCTTTTACTAGGGGTAGGGTTTCAGGGGATGTTTTACTTTCATGTAAGGAACTGATGCGGATCAGCCCTGTATGTGTGGGAAAAGTATCCAGGACTGGGTTGGGGAAGAAGGAGGAAGTGTCATTAGGAACATAAGCTGTTGTTTTTGGGCTTCAGCCATGTTAGGTCACCACCATAATAATTCAGTTCATACTAGGGCCATAACCTATCATATAATGAGTTCAAGGCTACCCTGAATTACATAGTGAGATGTTGTCTTTAAACAGAAAGTTCTTTGCCCTTTCATCAAAAGTAAGATAACTCAGTCTGTTTGAAATTCTTTCTACATCTTCTCTTGTGTTGATCATCAGGTCTTATTTTTGCTTGTATTTTTTTGGCCTGTGCCATGCTACTTTATATCATAGTAGCTTTGTACTATTTTCAGTAGGGGATTGTGCTGCTGTCTTCCTTCCCTTCGTTGCCCAGGAATGATTTTGCTATTGTGGATCTCTTCGGGTTCAAAATAAATTTTAGGATTGTTTTCTCTGGTTCTTTGTTTATTCTTTTGATTTTATTATCCTTTTTTTTTTTTTGCGGAACCAGGGATTGAACTCAGGTCCTTGCGCTTGTCAGGGAAGTACTTATTCCACTGAGCCATCTCCCTGGCCCCTATTCTTTTGCTTTTTAGAGGTTTGTTTGTTTTTGTACAGGGTCTCGCTATGCAGCTCAAATTCATCACGATCCTCCTGTTTTCGGTCTCCCCAGTGCTGGGATTATAGGTGCACGCCACCACGCCTGGATTCCCTTGCCAGCTCAGCATCCCCAGGGACGGGGCCAGCCTGGCATGTGGTAGCAGGGATCGAATCCCTGTCTCTGCGCTCCCCTACGCATTGTTTTCTCTAGTTCTGCATGAGACACTATTGGTATTTTGATTGGGATTGCATTACATCTGAATAATAGTTTTGAAAGTATGGTGGACATTTAGATTATATTCATTCTGTCTACCCAAGAACAAGGGATAGCTTTCCTTTTTCTGATATTCTCTTTAATCTTTTTCAGAGTACTGTAGTTTTCAATGTAAAGGTCTTTTACTTCCTTCATTAGATTGATTTCTAAGTTTTTCATTTTTCTTGATGCTATTATGAAAGGTATTTCCCTAACTTCTGTCTCAGTGAGTTTGGTATTGTGCAGTAAGGCTATTGTTTTATGACTGTGGATTTTCTATCCTGCTATGCTACTTAATTTGATTATTAAATGTAGGACGCTTTTGGTGGGGTTTTTGGAGACTTCTAAATAGAGTATAATGGACAGTGTTATTTTTTTCTGTTGTCTGATTGCTCTGGCTAATGCTTCCAGAACTATACTGAATAGGACTGATAATAGTAGCATCCATGCCTTTTTCTAATTTTAGAGCAAAAGCTTTCAGCTTTTAACCATTTAGTGTAATGTTGGCTGTTGGTTTGTCATAGATGGCTTTTATTAGGTTGTGATAATGACCATCTGCTTCAATTTTCCATAGGGTTTTGTTAAATTATTATTATGAAAGGGTGTTGGGCTTTGTCTGGTGCTTTTTCTGTGTTTATTGAGTGAGATGATCATGTAATTTTTGTCGTTGGTTCTGTTAATGTGTTGTATTAACATTTATTAGTTTGCATGTATTGACCCATCCCTCCATCCCAGGTGAAAGCATATACTCTTTTTGATGGTTTTCTGCGTTCTGGCTGCTAATACCTTATTGAGGATTTTTGTGTCTATGTTCATTAAGGAGACTAGCCTGTAGTTCTCCTTTGTTTGGTGGGATCCTTCTCTGGGTTTGGTATCAGGGTAATACTTGCTTCTAGGAATGACTTTGGTAGTGTTGCTTCCCTTTGAATTTCATTAAAGAATTTGAGAAGTAATGGTATTACATCTCTGTCCATTTCTTCTGAGTTTTCCATTTTATTAAAGTACAGGTTCTTGAAGTAGGAATTGATGATGTTCTGGATTTCTGCAGGATTCATTGTCATTTCACCCTTTTCATTCTTAATTGCATGGATTTGAATCTTTCTTTTTTTTTTCTGTATAAGATTGGCTAAGGATTTATCAATTTGATTTATTCTTTCAAGAAACCAACTATTCAATTCATTGATTCATTGTGTTATTTTCTTGCTTTCGATTCCATTAATTTTGTTTTGACTTTTGTAATTTTTTCCTTATATGGGCTTTGGGTTTCAGTTGCTCTTTTTCTACAAGTTTAAAGTTCAACTTTAGGTTATTTATTTGAGCTTGTTCTTTTTTTTTTTTTTAAATCAGGAATGGAACTCAGGACCTCACACTAGCCACGCAGGCACTGTGCTGCTAATCCTATATCCCTGGCCTTTACTCTGTTTTTCTGATGTGAGAATTCAGCATTATAAATTTCCCTTGTGGGACTGTTTTCATTGTGTCTCTTAAGCTCTGATATATCATGTTGGCATTATTATTTAATTGTAGAAACTGTCTTAATTTCTTCTTTAATTTTATGTATGACTCATTGATTGTTCAGGATGGTGGTATTTAATGAGGTATAGGGTTGCATCTTCTATGTTTTCTCATTGTCTATTTTTATTTTTTTCATTGTCTATTTTTAAAATTTGCTTCTGCATACTTATAAATTGCTTATGGTAGGTGAGTTTATTACTAGTATCAAGACCTTGTTAGGAAATGAATACTTTTCAGAGATATCCTCTAGGCATAGCTGGCTTTTGGCTTTTGAGTTTGCTGCAAGCTCCTGTCTGTTTAATTTATTAAATATATGACTTTGCTGCCTGTTTAACCTAGCACACAGTTCTTTGGTACTGGACAATTGTATTGTTTGACCTTCCAGACAATCTCAGTACTGGCATACAAAGAAGAACAACTGATGACAACAGTTATGTCACCTTAGCCAAAGTAATACTAGCATCAGGCACAGTGAAGAAAATGACAGACTGCGATAACTGACAATTTGCCATCTTTAAGCATAGGTATAAGATTTATAGTTTTATAATAAAATCTATAGTAAATCAGAAAATTACATACAGTAAAAATCCCCTCAATAAAGCAATTGTATGCTCAGGGGAGAGAATTTACAAAGGATAGAGGAAGAAATAGAATAATAAGAGAGAGTAGGAACAAAACTTAAGGACAAAGGAAAATTACCCAAGCTTCAGGAAACTGGTGAAGAAGAGGCAAGAAACAATTGAAAAGAACAAAACAAAGAAACTAAAAGTAATATTCATACTTATGAAAAACAAAAGCAATAAAAAAGACACCAATAGCAAAGGAGGAAAAAACGAGACTTCTGTGTGGTCTTGAACCTGTAGCTGTCTTCTGGAGTCTGTAGTTTTGTGGTGATGTCCAGTTGAGATGTGTTTCTGCTGCCCTTGGTAGACAAAGGAGGCAGACAAGCCCAGATCCATGTTGGATTATCCTAGCAAACCTGTAGTAGGATTAGGTGGAGTACTGGGCAAGTTTAGCAAGCCTGTAGTAGGATTGATTGGGTCAGAGTGCACTTTTGGTACTTTCAGCTCTAAAGACATTCTGACTGATTTGAACCTTGGTTGTGGGGTCAGGGCCTGAATTATTCAGCCTACAACACTCTCAGTGTCTCCAGCCAGCCTGACATTGGCTCCCTAGCCTAGGACATCTTATACAGTCATCCTTCACCCAGTCACTGTGGGATTGCAAAACTGGGAGCCTCTGAGATGAAGCAAACCCACCACTCCTCCAAGTATTGGGCTCAGTTGGCCTCTCCCTAAAATTCCATTTAGCCAAACCACTTGTCCCCTCTCCAGGAGACAAGGCACACACTTGGGCCAGAGTCATTCATCAGCTGTTGTAGCACACCGGAGGCCTGTGGAGTCACTCCCCTCACTGTGTCTCTTAAGATTCCATTCTGTGAGCCAGATGCCAGGGAGAGAGTGTAGTTTGCCATCTCCTTTTTCTACATTCTTGTCTGTCTCTTTACCTTCCTGGTGGGCTGCAGTTTTCCTTTCAGACACTTCCTGTGTCCTAAGGATTTACCATCTTCTTTTCTTCCACAGGTTGTTTCTAGTGTCTGAATTCTGAATCTCAGAGATTTTAACTTCTTGTTGTTTCCTGCTCTGTCATCTTTTCAGAAGTCACAGTTCCTTTTGTTTTTGTCCTTTGTCCCTTTCCTTCTGCCCCCCATCTTGATCCCCTTACTTTTGTGTGTGTGTGTGTGTGTGTGTGTGTGTGTGTGTGTGTGTATTTGTATTTGGTACAGGGTCTCGCTACTCAGCTCAGATTTGTAGTGATCCTCCTGTTTTCAGTCTCCCCAGCACTGGGATTACAGACATGCACCACCACACTGGGACTCAGGGCTGGCTCTGCATGCCCCAGGGGCAGGCACACCAGATCAAACCCTGATCCCTGCACTTGCCAAAGCAGGCACTTAGTCCACTGAGCTTTCTCGCTAGCCCTTCATCCCCTTACCTTTGAAGGACACTGTGTCGCCTTCCTTCCTTTTGTCTATCTTTCATTTTGCCCTTCATCTTTACTCTGGGAACCTCATTCAAGAGAAGCAATGTGGCATTTAAGCTTGTGTGTCTGGTTTATGTTACATCTAGGGCTGAGAAGACCCTCGGATACCTGTACAGGGCAATGAGGAATAAAGAAAGACAAAGAAACATTTCAGGGCCCAAGGAGTTTGCCTCTAGTGGATTGACTTGGCTACTTCTGGTTGGCACACCTTTATTGGCTAGCAAGAAGTTCAGGTAGAGGGGTAGCATGCATTTCATGGACCAGTAGCTATGGAAAATGCTTGAATAAGAATTAAATTAGTGGGGCCAGAGAGACGGCTCAATGGAATAAGTTCTTCCCTGGCAAGCACAAGGGCCTGAGTTCAATCCCTGGTTCTGAAAAAAAAAAAAAAAAAGAATTAATGAGGAACAGATATTCTGTAAACTCAAATGCCTATATTTTGACAGTTGTCCTCAGAAGATGCTATCTTGTCTAAAGAGAAGTGGGTTATTAGCACTCTGACCACAGCAAGGGGACACACAGAGCCTTTTGCATGCCTCTCTTTACTGACGCAAGATCACGCTGACCTTAGGACTTGAGGAGGCTTAAGTCACATAGTCTGGTCCCTATAATCAATTACATAGAGTGGTCCCTAATGGTTGTACTTAATTAACATCATGGCCTTGAGGTACTCCATTTCCCTAGAGGTGACACAAGTTTATCTTTTTATAGCAGTATAGTATTCCATTGTGTATAAATACTACATTTTCTTTGTTTATTCATCTTTGCAGAAATATGGACTAATTCTAAGATTTAGCTATTACAAATTGTGCTGTTATTAATATACATATGCATGTATCTCTGTAATATGACACTTGGGAAAATACCTAAAAGCTAGGAGAAGTGGAACTTCTAATTTAGTTCCTCCTTTTCAGTTAGATTGAATTAGTTTTTAGTATTTTGTTTTGTGTTTTCTGATGACTTCTAAGGTATACTTTGTGATTTGTTTTATAGTTGTTTGTAGTAAATTTTAATAGTATTACAGTTGATTTGAATTTATATTTTACTGTTTCGTGATTATTATGAAAGCTTTGCATATTTCTGTTTACTCTTTCCCATTTTGGGGTTATTGTCACCATACAATATATTTTACATGTTATAAACCCCAGAATACATTGTTCTTATTTTTGTTTGTTTTCTCTTTTTTTGCTACCAGGAATTGAACTCATGGCCTTGCACTTGCCAGGTAGGTAGGTGCTGCACCACTGAGCTACATATCTGACCCTTGTTTTTGCTTTTAGCAGTAAATTGTTATATAAAAAAATTAAGAAAAAAATGAGTTTTCATATTTGTCTACTATTTAATAATTCAGGTATTCTCCATTTTGAATACCTTTAGTTCCAAGTTTCTGCTATTATTTCCCTTTATTCTAAAGAATTTTATCACTTCTAGTGTATGGCATTCTGGTGAAAAATTCTAAGTGTTGTTAATTTAAACATGTCTTCATATTGGCTTCCATTTGAGGATCTTTTATTAGATTTAGAATTCTAGGTTGATTTCTTTTTTCTTCAAACAGTTCACATTTTCTGTTACCTTTTAGCTGGTACTATTTCTGATGAAAATCACCTGTTTTTCTTACCCTTTATATAATGTGTCTTTGTTTCATACCTTTCTGTTGTATTTTTGCTCCTCTTTTTTGCCTACTTTTATGATCTTTTCCCTTATCTTTGCCTTTCAGTATTTTGCTATCATGTACATAGGTTTTGTGTTTGTTTTTACTTTGATTTTTGGAGTTTGATGAACTGTTTTCATCTATAAATTGGTTTGTAGTCTCTCCATTTGGAAAATTTCCAACCATTATTTAAATATTTTTTCTACCCACTTCTCATTTACTGAGATTCTAATTACATGTAAATTAGACTACTTGTTAATAAATGAGAACTTTTTTCCTCCTGGTGCTCTAGTTGATCCACTAGAAGTTTCACTAATGTTGTTTGCTTAAGCTTTGTCTGTTCAGTGACTTTTTCTGGTATTATATTTTTTACTTGTAGAATTTTCATTTAGTTTTCAGCATATTTCTATTAAGGTATCAGTTCATCCATTCTGTTCAGATTTTATTGTAAATTCTTTAATGTAATTTAAAGTCACTTTAAAGTTCTTGTTTTCTATATCTATGAATCTGTATTGATTTATATTTTCTTGATTATAGGTTATATATTTCTCTCTTCACTTTTCAAATTTTTTATTGTAGATCAGATATTATATCTAAAAGAACTGTGAAACAAAGTATTGTATGTGCACATAGTTGTAGGTATAGTTTTGTTGTTGTTCTCTTTCTAAGAGACACTACACCATTCCTTCTGCCCCATGGTTAAGTTGAAGGGCAGATTATTCATTTCTCCTGGTGCTGTGGCTGAACTCTGCCTCTATTGCAGTTTCATTTGATTATTTTGTCTTTTTATTTTGATTTTTTGAGACAGGGTATCCCTGTGCAGTTAAGGTTGGCCTTGAACTCACTTTGCAGCTGAGGTTGGTCTTGAACTCACATAGATTCTTCTGCCTCACTCAGCCTCAGGAGTGCTGGAATTACAGGGGTGTGCCACTATACGCTGCTATTGAAGCTTAATTTGAATTTGTTTGTCATCTTTGTTAATCTTAAACCACAGTGAGGCCCCAGAATTTAAGCTTAGGAAGAATACACAGTTATTTGTGACAATAAAAGGAAAAGCATCTCTTTTGTCATCCCACTTCTCAGCTCCCACCCTTCTCTGATCTCATCTTCTAGTCTCCCATTCCCTAACCAGTCTTCACCCATACTGTTCTTTCCTATTCCTTCAAGAAGCTAAGAATGTTCTTACCTAAAGTCCTTTGTATCTGCTTGTATTATTTGTCTACATGGCAATCCCTCACTGAATTTATGTTCCTGGCTACATATCATGGTCTTCCATAAGCACTTAGCAAAAGAGACCATCCTGACCTTTACTAGGTCTCTCTCTATTCTCTTTATAATGTTTAATTTTTTTCTAAGCCAAGTATGAACATCTATCCTATGTTTAATATACTCCTCTCCAGAGAATCTAGACAGATGTATACAAGACTACTGAGAAAATTAGTTTGAAATCTTTAGACTGAAGAATATTGTCAGAACTTTTTGAACTTCAATTGCAGTAGACTCACTAAAATGAATGTGTTTGATATTCTAGAAACTGTTGAATTTCAAGGATGTATCTGTGGACTTCACCCAGGAGGAGTGGGGACAGCTGGCCCCTGCTCACCGGAACCTGTACCGGGATGTGATGCTGGAGAATTACAGGAACCTGGTGTCAGTGGGTAAGGATTGGTCATACATATATTTAGACACCTGAATTTACATGTGTCAGAATTTCTAAGTTACTGATGTTGTGGATTACTAGTATTAGAAATATCTTGTTCTTTTGAAAACAAAAGCAGGGTATTTCATTCTCCTTCATTGAGGAACAGCTAGTTTATAGAGTTAAAATAAAAGGACATGCCCCTTTCTATTTTCAGAGCTTCTATTAGAAGCTGGAAGTACATCCTGGAGGTGTTTCTTAGACATCAACAAAACATTCATCTGTTCTTTCTTTGACTCTATAAGCAGGATACCCGCTCTCCAAGCCTAGTGTGATTTCACAATTGGAGAAAGGAGAAGAACCATGGATGACAGGAAAGGAAGATCTAGGAAATCATAGTACAGGTGAGACCAAAGCAGATGGTACCTTTTAGTGTGTGAGCCAGAGTGCTCAGGGTCTTCTTAGGTTGTGGGAAATGATTAGGTAACCCACCACACAGGGCTTGCAGTAAACCTCAGAGCTACTTTGTAATGGTGTCTCCCTATGTTACCTTTTTTTTTTTTTTTTAATCACTGAGCTCTCTTTTTAAAAAGTCTTCTTAGAATTGGAGTTAAGAGAAGTGTCTTACTCTTATTACAGTGCAGTTTGATTTTGCCTTTCTCCAATGCCCTTCATCTTTACTCTGGGATCCTTATTCAAGAGAAACAACGTAACATTTAAGCTTGTGTGTCTGGTTTGTGTTCCGTCTAGGGCTGAGCAGACCCTCGGATACAGGGCAGTGGGAATAAAAAAAGACAAATTTCGGGGTCCAAGGAAGATTTAAAGCTCCTTTCTCTATATATGGCTCAATATAGAAAACCAATTTCTTTTGAAGGCAGTCATTACGTTTTGCAGATCTTTAATTTTCTCTTTTGTGATTTATTTTTGGTTTTTTTGCCACCTTTTATTTTGAGAATCTCAGCTTTTTCATTCTTTATTTAAAAATTTTTCATTCTTTTTAACTCAGGTATCTTAACATTTTATAATAGCTGCTTCATGAAAACTTCTATAAGGTAAATTAATACCAAATTCTTTTTCACTAAATACAGTAGTCTTTAGCAATCCCCTTAAACCTTGCTATTATTATGAAACATTTTAGACATTCAGAATGCATAAAGAACATTACAGTAAATCTTTGCATAACGTTTTCAACTACATTAAGAAATAAAACAATTGAAGCACCACAATTCCTGCCTACCTTTCTTTCTTTCCTTTTTTTTTAATAGCCTTTTAAATTTTTTTTTATTTTTTATGTATTTAGTTCAGGGTCTATAGGATCTCACTACACAGATCAGAGTTGTAGTGATCCTCCTGTTTTCAGCCTTCCAGGCTCTGGGATTACAGGAGCATGCTACCACACCCAGCGTCAGTTGCCCTCTTAGCACACCCTGGGGGATGGGACCAGCACAGCATGCCAGGGACCATACCCTGGCCATTGCGCTCTGCCTAAGCAGTTGCTTTAGTCTGCTGAGCTATCTGGCTGGCCCCTACCTTTCTTTTTTGCTGGTCACTATTACAAAGTAGCTCTGAGCAGGATTTAATCATTTGGCTTCTTTATTTGCTCATGAGTCTGTCCTAGGCCTAGGACCATGCTGGGAGAAGGAAGCAGATTCACAGTAAATAAACCGCTATAAATCACTGGTCCTGCAAAGGGCTGTAGTGGTCTGTGCTGCCATGATGCCTCAAAGGGCATGACAAGGCCATAGCTGAGGACACCTGACTGTGCCTCCCATAAACTAGATAGGGACTGCAGCTGCAGTCATTTCACTCTGCCACAACAGTCAACCTGGAGATAAGCATTCTAGTTGACCCACTGCTCAGGTGGACATCGGGTCTAGCCCATCCTACTAAAAACCTGCTAGAGTTCTGGCAAGAAGTCCAGGTGTAGGGCTTTGGGAACTGATCTGCTCATGTATCCTGGGATTTTGTAATTAATACATCCCTCCTGCCTTTCAGCATAACCATTCTTATGAGTTTTTTTTTTTTTCATTCCCATTTGCTTTCATATTTTCATTACATACATGTAATGCTCAGCAATAGCATTCTTTTACATTTGCTGTTCTTTTGTTCTTTTTTTTTTTTTTTTTTTTTTTTTTGTATTTTTAGGGACGGGTCTACAAGGTGTTCAGGGTCTCACTGCTAGATCAGACTTGTAGTGATCCACCTGTTCACAGCCTCCCAAGAGCTGGGATTACAGGCATGTGGCACCATGCCCAGTCTCAGTTGCCATCTCATCAGGCCTGGGAATTGAACCCAAGGCCCCTGCATCTGTTTGCAGGTGCTTTAATCTGCTAAGCTATTTGGCCAGCCCTTAACATTTGCTATTCTTTAAGTATGTAGTACATATACTTTGACTTGCTTTTCACTTTTATCACTGTTGATATTTCTCTATATTGTTCTGATTCATTGGTTTTCATTAAAACAATAAATATCTGCAGTAATAATAAATATGTATCTTTTGGTCTGCCTATCTTATTTTTCTGGTGATAAACATATTGATTCCAAATTTGGGGATTACAAAGATGGTGTAATCTTCGTGTGCATATACGGTCATGTACATATGCAAGTATTAAGAGAGTTAGTAAAAGCAAAATTGTAGCGTCATAGAATATACATGCCTTCATTCTCCTAGTATTACCAAATTGCTTTTCAAAGCAGTTTCACTGATCTGTGTATTCATCTGAAGGTTTTGAGAGTTCCTAGAATTCAGGACTAATGATATATCTCAGTGTTCAAGCTTGTCTACCATGCCCAAAGTCCTAGGTTGAGTCCCTACTACTGAAATAAAAATGGCTGAGAGGTGGAACTTCTGGACTTCAGCATTTTGTTCAACACTTGAAATTGTCAGACTTTTAAATATTTTAAAATTCAGTAAATGAATATGAGACCATTTTTTCACTTTCCTGTTCACTAGTGAAAAGCAGCATTTCTCATGTTTATCAGTCATCCACCTGGCATTCCTCTGTAAACATTCTACATATGTATATTCATTGCTAATTTTTCTATTTTTTTATTATCATACTCATTCTAGGTAATTAGTCCTGATAGCTTTGTTTTCAAATTTTTTCTCAGCCAGAGGTCCGTCTTTTAGTTTTGTTTCAGTACTGGTACTGAGGACTAATCTGCAGGGTCATACATGAGAACCAAGTGCTCTGCCATATCCCCAGTCCTTTTATTTTAAGACAAGGTCTTACTAAGTTACCCAGGCCAATTTTAAACTTATGATCCCTGCTTTAGTCTCCTAGCTTTTAAAAAAAACTTTTACAAATTTTAAACTTAGTCAGTGATTTAGCTCAGTTGTGCACTTGCCTGGGAAGTGCAAGGTCCTTAGTTTGATTCCAGTACGCCCAAAAAGTTTTGAGGCAGGTGTCAGCACCGGGGAAGCTGAGGCAGGAAGATCACAGTGAGTTCAAAGCTAGTCTGGACTACAAAGTGAGTTCATTGCAAAACTGCATAGCAAAACCTGGTCTCGAAAAAGACTAAAAAAGTTTAAATTGAATAGTACTATATCTTTTGCTTTTATGCTGCTATCCTCTATTTTGTCTATACATAACATATATTTTCCTCTATATTCTTAAATTTTTTAAGTTAGCTTTTCATATTTTCTTCACCTGGAATTTATTTTATATAGACTGTTAAGTGAAAATGTAGTTTAACTTTTTCCACATGGATAATCAGTTCAGGAACCATTTATTGATGTTAATGCTACTTTGCCTCTTGTCAAGTTTCTTTGGATGCTTCGGTGTATTTCCAGGATCTCTCTATTCCATTTCACTTTTTTTTTTATCCCTACTCTAATGCCAGCCAGTGCTAATTAGTATATTGCATAATGAAACATAGTGCACCATGGAGAGGAGCTCACCCACCTCCTTCCTTATCACTGTCCTGTCTATTCTTAGCCCTTTGCTTTTCTATATGAATTATATAGACAGTACATCACATTACACGCTTAAATACAAATGCTCTGCTAACATTTTGGCTGAAATAGAATCAGATTTCTAGATCAATTATGAGGGCAATTGACATTGTTAAGGTTTTACTGTTAAGGAACTTAATATATGTTTTCACTTATTTTTATTTTTTAATTTTTATTCAATAAAGTTTCAGGATTTTTCCCATAAAATTTTTTTACATATTGTACATGTTTGCTAGATTGATCCTGAAAATCCTATATTTGGTTGCTATGATAAATGGTATAGTTTGTTAAATTGTTTTCTGTTTGTCAGTAATAAGAACAGTTGATTTTGAATACTGATCTTCAATGCTGTTTTACTGTTTTATAAATTCTAGTAATTGTATGTTCTCTTGTGTCTTCTTCTCTGCAATTTATAATAAACTTGACAGGGGCTAGACTCAGGGTGTAGATCAGTGGTACACCTGCCTAGCATGTGCAGTGCCCCAGGTTTGATCCCTAGTATCAGAAACCAAATAACGAAAAAAGAGAATAATAACAAAAATTACCTTAAAGTTTCTTTCACTGACTCGGGATGAAATCTCAAAGAAGTCTTACAGATGGCGCAATATCTTATTCAGTGAAATAATTAAAACTCTCAATTTCATTCACAATTGAACCTTGTTTTCTCCTCCCATAGCCTGGGCTTCCTCATGGTTGGATCCTGAATCAGAGAGGTATACACAGATTGTCCCTTTTCTCTTTCCCTGCTGTCTTCCCATCCTCTTGCCCTACTCATGATCAGAATTGGGCCAACAGAGCAAAGACTTCATTATTGACTAATCATTTAGAATTTGAAGTTTTAAAGTGATAATGAACCTTCTTAGTTGATCAAAACATAAATTTTATTTTTCATCAATATAGTCCTGTCAATTGAAATATTAGTAATGGTACAATAAAATATCAAGTAAGAAAACCAGTCAGAATTGTAAAGTTTATATTCCTTGAACCTTGCAGCAGTATCAATATAGAAGTTTGGATTTCTTTCAAGTTTCATGATATATTAACTATGTAAAGCAGAACTGTATGCACACACACACTAATACAAATTTTAAGAAAGGGCAGTGTACTGTTTTTGTCAACATGTGTGCTTTTAATTAATGTCTATTCTGCTCCTGCTGGAATGGGAAAAGGAACATTTTACCTTTGTGAGATTGTTTCCCAAAAGTTATAGTCAATTTAAAAATATAGTTTAAAAAATAGCATTGAAATTGCATTACTTAGTAGTAGCATAAAGAACAGCACTAAAGATTCAGATCAATAGGATAGATTTAACATGTTCACTGTTGATTTTATTTGCCATTACTTTTCCAGGCTGTTTATATATCTAAATATAGTTGTCTATATGTCTATTCTCTTGTCAGTATAGGAACTGATTTTTTTCAAAGCCTAGTGAATATGAGTTACTTGGATTTTTTTCATTTCTTTCAGACTTGAAGAGTAAAACAGAAACTAGCAAGTCAACTTCAAAGAATGACATATCCCAGGAACAGTTATATCATGGCATTATGATGGAAAGGCTCATAAGCAATGATATCATTTACTCTGCACTGAGAAAAGTCTCCAGATATGATACTTTAGAAGGGCACCAGGAAAATTATCAGACAGATGTGAGACAAGCCATTTTGACCCACAAAAAGAGAAGCCAAGAAGCTAAGAAATTTGGGGAAAGTATTGTGAGTTCAAATGTCATTTTAGAGCAGAAGCACTATAAATGTGACACTTCTAGAAAAAAGAACAAATGCAAATTAGATCTGATTAATCATTCAATGAGTTGCATAAGAACAAAAATCTATGAATGTAATATATGTGAAAAAAGGTTCAAACAACCCATTCACCTTACTGAACATATGAGAATCCATACTGGTGAGAAACCTTTCAGATGTAAGGAGTGTGGAAGGGCCTTTAGTCAAAGTGCATCTCTTAATACACACCAGAGAATCCACACTGGTGAGAAACCCTTTGAATGTGAGGAATGTGGCAAAACCTTCAGACATCGCTCATCACTTAATCAGCATCACAGAACTCACACTGGGGAAAAACCTTATGTATGTGATAAATGTCAGAAGGCCTTCAGTCAGAACATAAGCTTGATCCAACATTTGAGGACTCATTCCGGAGAGAAACCTTTTACTTGCAATGAATGTGGTAAAACCTTCAGACAGATTAGACACCTTAGTGAACATGTAAGAATTCATACTGGGGAGAAGCCCTATGCATGCACTGCATGTTGTAAAACCTTTAGTCATAGAGCATATCTAACACACCACCAAAGAATCCATACTGGGGAAAGACCCTACAAATGTAAAGAATGTGGAAAAGCTTTTAGGCAGAGAATACATCTTAGCAACCATAAAACCGTTCATACAGGAGTGAAAGCATATGAATGTGACCGCTGTGGAAAAGCTTACAGGCATGATTCATCCTTTAAGAAACATCAACGACATCACACTGGAGAAAAACCTTATGAATGCAATGAATGTGGGAAATCCTTCAGCTATAATTCATCACTAAGCCGACATCATGAAATACACAGAAGGAATGCATTCCGAAATAATGTGTAAAAAATGATACTTGATATGAGAACAAAATCCAAATCTAAATCACTTATTCTAAAACATTAAAATTTCAGAATTCAAATAATTTTGAGAAACTGGTATGAGGGTAACATTTAATTTTGTTTACTGTGTAAATAAACACTATATTCATAAACTGTCTCCTGAAAGTTCTATACAAAAATATTTAATACAATCTTGTCCCTCATTAAATTCATCATTACAAAAAATTCACAACATAATTTTTTCTAATTTTCATGGTAGATTGTTATCCTTCATAGAGTTCAGACTAATCTATATATCTACCAGCAATATAACAGAATTGTAGGATCTGAAATATCTAGGGCAAATAACTGTCAGACATCAGAAACACTTTTATCACATCACTATAGTCCAGAAGTACTAGCTGAACTGTGTTTTACAGAAATAGCAGTACCTGTTATCCCAGGAGCCAGAAAAGAATTCCTATCTTCTTAAAGAGTATTTGAGCCCAAGCCTCAGCTGGAGAAAGACACTTCTTCCAATTGATTACTTCACTCCCTGTTGTTTTGTTTCGTTTTTGTTTTTTGAGACAGTGTCTGGCTGTGCAGTTTAGGCTGGCCTTCAGCTCATTTTGTAGCTTACACTGGTCTTGAACTCACAATGATCCCCCTGCCTCAGCCTTCTAAGTGCTAAAACTACAATTGTGTGCCATCATGCTCAGCTTAATCCCTGACTTTTGAGGTGGGACTCTCTGATGGATGAGAAATCAATCTACTTACTCCAGTGAATATAATTTTTACTGAAACCTTTGGTTGGAGAGGAGAACTCACAATTGAGGCAGGGACTTGGTGGGAGGATTTACCATGGTATATTACCTGATCATACTTAGATAATCTTTTACATGATGACTACAATCAAGTTAACACAGATAAAAATAAGAGAAATAATGAGTTAACATCTTACTGTGAAAGCTGAGCACCAAGGTCAAGACCACAGTGATTTTGTTTTTAATCCTACAACTTCTTTTCCTGGATTGGTCCCAGTGCCTCATGCATGGTAGGCAAGCACTCTACTACTTAGTTATATCCCTGCCCTTCTGAGATACGGACTCACTAATTTCTCAGCTTAACCTCAAGTTTATAATTTTCCTGCTCAGCCTCCTAAATAGCTGGCATTATAGGTGTATGCCATAGAGTGTATGTTTTAGTGATTCTACGTGTATTAATGAATCTTCAGTTCCCCTTAACTGCTCCAGTTTAGGTTCCTCCATTATACCTGGCCCTACTAATCTCCCATTTATTCCTCTCTCATATGAGATCTGACTAAATTTGTTATATTAGCAAGGCTTATCAGGTTTTTAAATAAAATAGGGTTGCTTTTAACTAGTACTACTTGTAAGTCTCATAGGAGAGAATGTTCTTAGAGGGATCTTGATGTAATTGAGTTCAGCAGACACAATATATGCCCACCTATTGGTAACAGGACCTGCAGCACTTTGGAAAATCCAGATTTCTCTATCTTCACCTTTACTTTGTCTTTATTATAGTTTGTATTTTAAAGATAACTCAATGCAAATCAGAGGCAGCTCTCCATTTTACATGTATTGTTTCCATCGTTAGAAAAAAAAACATCTTTCTCACATCACATCTCAACTTCCTGGGAAGGGTTCTTATTGGTTCAGATAGGTCAGGTGCCTCCTCTAAAGAATTAAATTGTAGGTGATCTCAAAGTCTGTGGAAACCATGTAAATGAAGTAGTGGCTGGAAGGGCATAAAAACAGTTCCCAGAAGGAAATACTGTTCATAGAATTCCAAAGCCTACTGATTCTTCACTATTAGCTCAGAGAATGAGTTTAGAACTGGAAAAAAATCTAGAAGCAATCTAAATCTCTCACTTTATAGTTGTAGGAATGGAGACTCCTTAAATTGTTCATGTCCTCATAACTGAGTCACATTTTTGAGCTCTAAATTTGTTATCCCAGTTTTCTAAGCACCTGCCTTTAGTTGGCTGAATATAGTCACTACCTAGCATTCTAAAATGAGAGTTTACCATTTATTTACATCTACTGTACTTCACCAGGTCTTCACGTTGTAATTCAGAGTCCACCCAATAGCTTGGCCTATTGCCAGCACTTGTTTTGTTCACTATCTTGGGCACTTCTGCTGATCACATTCTCTTTTCTAACTACACATTTTGTTTGATAGATAGATGATAGATAGATACATAGATTAAATCTCTAAGCTGCAGAACATATTCAATGTCCCAGTGGATATTGCCACTTGGATATCCTATAATCACTTCAAAATTCAACATGTCAAAATTTCATATTTTCCAATAAAATCTGTATCTCTTTACTCAGAAAGTGGTACCGCTATGGATCCAATTCCCCAACAGAAACTTCTTCTCATCTCGTAAACACATACTATGTAGTCCAGTTAGGATCTTACTCTGCTCTCCATTTCCACAGCCAGTCCCACACTTAGATTCCTACCATTTCCTAACTGCTGTTGCTAGGATGAACATTCTAAATCATGTATCTAATCACACTATTTTACTGCTTGTTAGGGTTTAGAGCTACAATGTCCCCAAAGGGCTCATGTGCAGAGGTTGGGCTTTTGAAAGATGATTAGCTCATAGGTTCAGGCCTCAATGTGTGATGTTAAGCAATGGGGCAAGTGGAAGCAGACTGCCAGGAGTGTGGGCTGGGAGGGGACATCTCCATCCCTGGCTCTTCCCTTCTCACTTTGCTTCTGCCAGATCCTTCCACCATGCCCTTTCTGCCGTAGAACCAGCCAACCAGTGACTGTAACTGTGAACCAAGTTGTAAGTTTTGAGTATTTTGCCCCAGTGATGGAAAAAGTCACATACTTTGTGTGTGTGTGTGTGTGTGTGTGTGTGTGTGGTGTCTCACTACACAGCTCAGACTCTTAGTGATCTGCCTGATTTCTGCCTCCCTAGTGCCACTTGTATTACAGGCATGCACCACCACACCTGGACTCCATTGCCAGCCCAGCACACCCAGGGGCAGGGCCAACACTGCATACAGTGCCAGGAATTGAACCCTGACCCCTGTGCTTACCTAAGAAAATGTTTAGTTTGCTGAGCTATATCACCAGCCCAGATACTTCTTAAAACCTCTCAATGGTTTATTTTCACTTGATGGTCATATTTTTAAATACAGAATACTTGGTATGTAAAATGGGTTACTTTTCTAGGAGATATACTCAAATTCAGGCATATTTTACTTCCGTCAAGATCTTATGAACATCTCCAATAATATACTCTGTTTCATGGGTTTTGGCTCTCAACTGTGTGATTTTTCCCTTCTGCCCAACTTCTTTTAGACAATACCTATGGATCCTCCCATATATTACCAGGGAATAATGTCTCATAAACTTTATAAAATTTATGCCTTCATGACTGAACTCTTAAATTCATCACTGAGTTTACTAACTAAACCCAAAATACAGGTCTTTCAGGATTTCGGGCTAGAAAGTGACAGCATGAGATATAAATTTTACACAAGTACTATGAAATCAGTGTGGAAGAACCATGGTTCAATACAAGACAATGAACAGCACAAAATAACTCTACCCTTATCTGTTTCACATTGTTACTTGCTTCACTTTTACTTATTTTTTTATCCTTGCTATCCAAGGATTTTTTATCCTTCTGCCTTCCAAGCTAAAAAACAAAAAGCATTCTAATCCTTGTCTCAGGCTCTGTTCTCTAGAATTTATTCTAGCTAAGAAAAATGTGTAACACTATTTGACTAATCAAGTCCAATTTCTGTATTTATGTTTGAGTAATTAAAGAAACATTTCCTTTTTTCTGACTGGCTGCAGATCTTGAAGGCAGTAGCCCTAAAAACTACTGGTACTAGAAGGGAGGCATCCTGAATATGAAGCAAACACAGGACAGACATGCAAAGAAAGTAAGAGGAAAGCTCAATTCTGGTCACACAACTGAACTGGTAGAGCAAGCCAGTTGTGTATTTCTGCCTCTGCCCCAATATAACCTTACCCAAGCCCTTCCCACGAGGACCACTCTATTGCCTGTATTCCATGTCACTGTCTCAAATCTCTTCTGCTTTACTGTACCCAGAACCATCCTTCTCCAGGCCAAACGTCATTTGAAGAATGATTCATATTTGAAGGAGTAGGAATTTTTCTCTCTTTTTGACATAAGTTACATCCTGGCTAAGGAAGGGTATACTTGGGAGAAGGCAGAAACAATTCAGCAATGGCGATACACATCTCATTTGATTAAAAAGCTTTTCCTCAACTACTATATTTCTAAAAACAAAGATATTTTCCTATATAACTTCCTATATAAAATACTACTACATTCAGGATTTATACCATTGATTGCTATGAAGTAAAACATAAGCCACTTGAAAATATTCTCAAATGACCCAAAACGTACTTTGTAGCTTAAATTACTATGTTTAAGAAAAACTTCCTAATTATTAAGTTCAAAAGATATTTCCCTATGTTATATTCTAAAAGCCTTACAGTTAACATTTCACATTTATGCTTTTAAACCATCTGAAACTAACTTTTGTGATGTGAGAAAAATTCGGATTTTATCAGGATACTCAATATTGTCAGAAAGCTTTCATTGGAAAGACCATTTTTCCAGCATTGTTGTGCAATGTTACCTATGTCATAAATCAAGTTCTCTGTAAAACAAGACAATGAAACTTCATAGAAAGTTAGAGGTTGCCTCAGTATACCTGGAAAAGGCCCGACACTGTTCTCTTTGCTTTAATTAAAAAGTCTATTGAAAAAATATACTTATTTTTGTTTTATATTCAAGAATATAATTGTTCTGTTTCTCAATTTAAAAGGTCAAAACAAGAGGAAAATACATTGATAACGTTGGCACCATCACCTTTCAAAAGTCAGCTGGTAGCTGTTCTTTCACATAGAAAAATGGTTGCAAGGTGCTAACAGCAGCTTGATGCCAGAGGTCCAAGAGACCGTGCAGCGCTTACTTGCAACCGCCAGGGATGACAGCAGCCAGAGACTGCCACAGGAAGGGAGCTTCTGGAATTAAGCCTCACACAGTCCCACTAGGTCTGTCCCATCTCGGCTAGCTGGTAGAAACCGATGCTTGCGACAGCGGCAGGCCCCTCCGTCCCAGCTAGCAACGCCCCTCCCCCTCCGCCTCCCCACTCTCACTTCCCCGTCCCCCGCCCCCTTTCTACATCCTCCTCCCCACTCCCTCAATCACAGCCTGGCAAGCAATGAGTGGCTCTCTAGGCCTACGGGAAGGGGCGGTCCTCTGGGAAGGGACGGTCTTCTGGGAAGGGGCGGTCTTCTGGAAGCCGCGGAGCATTCTGCTGGCGGGCTCCCAACATTTCGCGCAAAGATTGGACATTCAGCACTTCTGATTCCGCCTTCTGTTAAACCTCTTCCTTGCCTTTGAAGGCGGCCTTGGGAGTTCAGCGACTGAGCTGAAGCGAGGTGTGTGTGGACGCGGGTGGGACTGAGGGTGGTACGTGTCAGGCTTTTGGAGGAATACTCAAGGCGAGGGAGAGGCCTTGGAAAAGGAAGGGGGCAGAGCGGCTGCGTTTCGGAGCCCAGGGGGTGTAACTTTGCGGTCTGGAAATCCTTTCCTTGGAGCCCTCCATGACAGCAGGCCCATTGTTTCCTTCGCAGGCCAGTTTCCCGTGGGCTCTGGACCTTATCCTTTGGGAGGCTCTGCGGTCGGCTTCGAGCTTTTGTCAAAGCCCATGAACCTCTTACTCTCATTCCTGTATCTCCAAGGCATTATGAGGAGTGCTAGAAACACTTTTTAAGCAAAGTATCCCCAGGGAGACAGTGCTGTGGGGTCGGAGGAAATCAAATATGTTTAGAGACCACGAGTTCCACCTTCACCGAGCAAATCTTGTCGAGAGAAGGAAGTGACAGATCTGCAGCCAACACTGAACCATCAGCAAGACTGAAGACCAGAGGTTGGCTAGAGTTGAAGAGCGAACCGACCTTGGCGTTCCTGTGGGGACCTCGCAGTTTTTAACCCTTTTACTTGCGGGGATCAATATCTGATAGAGGGTCAGTTAACTGCATCCAAGGTATGGGGAAAATGAAGTTATGTAAAGTGCCTCAGGAGAGAGTATAGCATTACCTAGCATCTAGGGTGGACAACCCTCTATGTACTGTGGATCAGAGTTTAAAATACCACATCAAAAGGGAGTGGTCAGGTGAGAAAGGAAAACCCACAGTATTCTACCACAGCAAGGTTTCAGGTGGCTAATTGAGTTCTTTGTGATCTTCAGGACTCCATTCTTCTCCCTTAACTTTCAATTTGATATATTCCACCATTCCCTTTGAGAAGGAGGTCACTTAAGCCCCAGGTGAGTAGTTTTATCGCTCAGTAGTTGGGTAACTGAGTAGGTTTAGAAGGAGTAATCCTGTTCAGTCTACTACATTGTATAGATATGTCACTCCACAAAAGTTAAAATCTAGTCCAAGATTATTCAAAAAGCAAGTAGTATACTAATGAATTCTACTGAGCCTCACTCAGGGTCAGGTTCAGAATCCAGATATGTAGGACCCTTAGACTCTTGACCCTATGCTGTTGTTTTCCAAGCATCACACTGACTCACCACCTAACAATTTTTTCCATTTCTATGTACTGGCTATGTTGTTATTCTCATATTTATTTTTACTTATTTAAAAAATCAAATGTCCCAATAAATACTACTAAATTTGGCATTTGATGGATGCCCAATAACTTTATAGTTACTGGAAAGTTTACCTAAAAATGTTAGTCTATGCATGATGTAAAGTCATCTGAATCCAAACTGTCCATCCCTACTGTGTTTTCTTCTTTTAGATTAATGCCTCAAAGAATGCCCTTCTCCTCTGTGTCTTTTCCATAAGATATTTCATTTAACCTGTGTAGAACTCTCCTGTTTCCAGTGTTGTATGTAAAACAAGTGGAGAGTCATCATCTTTCAAGAGTTTACCTTGTCTTTGGAAAGTAAATGTATGCACATGAAGTACTTCAGTCAGTGCTGGTTCAATAGGATTTTCAGTGACTGGGCTATAGCTGAGGCTTATAAGACAGCCATAAGCCACATGTGGCTACTGAGCACTGACTCCGTTGTGCCTAATGCAACTGAGAAAGTGAATTTTAAATTTCATATTAATTAGTCATATGTACCTGGTGGCTACTACACTGGAGATCTAGATGTTTGAAATAAAATATTTTCAAGGTTAATCAATATGGACTTAATACTGCCCCCTCCCAAGAACAAAGCAAGAAAAAAAACTTAAGAGTCTGTGTGTTAATTACTGTTTGAAACTTCTTGATAGAGGGTAAAACATCATCTCTATATTTCAGGGATGTTGTAGTCCAAATAAAGTTACTCATTTAGAAACTTATAATTTAAAACACATTCACAGTGCAAGCAATTTAGGCAAATATGTCTTCAGTACAGTATTTTATTACTATTAAAGTACCCTATGAAGTTATAACTTTATAGAATGTAAGTAAAAGTCTTAACATTGTATTACTTTTTGTTCATTATAAATAACCTTCTTGGGCAACCCACTCAGGTCCCCTTCTGTCCCTCAGAGAGAAGCTTTCTTTCCCCCAAGCACTAAAACAGGAGAATCACTACAAGTCTGATCTGTGTAATGAGACCCTGTAGACCCTGTACTAAATACACAAAAAAAGAAAAAAAATGGGGGGGAGTACCTTTATAAGAAAATTTGCCCAATTTCTTAAGATTAAAAATCTTGAGAGAGAAAACAAATACAATTTGTGGTTTTTGTTTCCTAGGATAAAGAAAAGCTATCAAGGACATTTTTAGGACAATTAGGGGGATATGGTATGGACTGCAGTGCTAGGAATTATTAGTATTGTTAAATACAAAAATAGTATTGTAGTTACATAGTAGAGTGCCATTTGGAAATTGAATTTTAGAACAATTTAGACCTGAAGTGTTATGATGTAACATGTAACCACTTTAAAGTGGTTTAGCCAAAAAAAAAAAAATAGTGTCTATATGTATGTTTATTGTTCTATGGTTTCTACTTCTCTGTATGTTGGAAATTTTTCATAGTAAAATTTTAAAAAGAAAACAATACCAGTTCCACATTAGGGGAATAGCATAACAAATATAGAGCTTTTATCTCAGTTTCTATTACATAATAACTGTACAGTGAATATTCAGTACTGTTTATAGCAGTAAGTTCTGAGGTTTTAAATAATGCTTATACACAAGATATTTCCTATTATAAGCTAATTTCTAGTTGAGAGAGAAAATAAAGTTAGTGGAAAACATCAATTTCTATAGTGTTAGGATAATTTATAAAGTCTGTAGGGGTAAATTAAGATTTACTAAGAGCTTTGTCTCTGTCATTTCCTTAATACACTTGAAGAATGAAAAGCTATTAATTTCCACACCACTATGAAATCACTTGTTATCTTGTGCATTAATTTGTGTATGAGTAGGTTTCTTTGTATTTACCTATAGTTGATCTTTGGATTTTGCCTTCCTATGTTTCTGAGAACTGTGTATAAAAATTGTCATTGTGGGACAGATTTTTTTCAAGGAATAATATATCATTGAGATTTATTTTCCTGGTCTAGGAAGGACTGTATATCAAAGTAATTGTAAAATTAGCCCATTGTAAACTTATCAAACATGCTCCAACAATTACAGAGATCTACAGTCACTTAACAGTAATAAAACAGTATCACAAGTCAGACTTTTGAAGCAAAATAGGCAATCTAAAAGTTATTTGTTTAAAGTCATATACGATATGTTAGCAGCAGATCCAGAATAAATGTTTTAGTAAATTCTGCAGGCCTAGCAGTGTAGCACAGTAGGCGAAGGCTTGCCTAGTATATATTCTGGGTTCAGTTGCCAGCATTGGAGTAGTAGGGGAAAAGTTTGTCACATCAACATAAAGTTAGTCTTGTTTCTTTGTACCAGGAATTGAACTTAGGACCTTGTATTTGCAATGAAAGTGCTGTTCGTTGTACTATCTCCCTGGCCTCAAGTAAACATATAGATTATATAAGGAGCAGTTTTATAAAGTGTTCTTTGACATTATGAATAGTCCTAACTAGACTTCTTTAAAGAATTTAAATAATTTGTCCTGATTCTTTTTGTGTCATTGGAATTAGAAAGTATATTTTGAGAGTGTTTTATTTGAGAGTGAATTTCTTTAAAATGTTATGCAGGGCCTTCCTTGCCTGGACCAGAGTTGTACCATGGCAGAGACTGGGGAAGAGGAGATGATGTCAACAGAAGCCTCAGGGTTTTCAGACATGAGTGACTCAGAGCTCCTAGAGATTGTGGACCTGGAAGATGCCAAAGAGTCAAGTGCTTCACTTAGCAAGCCTGGCCCTTCTGAATTCTCCGGGAAGGATAACAAGCCTATCAACTCACAAAACTGGAAAAGAAGATTGGATATCTTGTCACCCATGGAAAGATTTCACCTAAAATATTTATGTGTCACCGACCTGTCTACTCAGAACTGGTGTGAATTGCAAATGATATATGGGAAGGAGTTTCCTGGATTTTTGACACCTGAAAAGGCAAATGTTTTGGACACCGGTGCCAGCATCCATCTAGCTAGAGAACTAGAACTTCATGATCTTGTGACTGTCCCTGTCACTACTAAAGAAGATACTTGGGCAATTAAATTTTTGAATATACTGACAATGATTCCAACCCTGCAGTCAGAAGGGTGCATTAGAGAATTTCCAGTGTTTGGGGAAGTGGAGGGTGTGTTTCTTGTTGGTGTGATTGATGAGTTGCAATACACAGCCAAGGGAGAACTAGAACTGACTGAACTCAAAACACGTAAGCACCCTTTGCTCCCTCTGGATGCTCAGAAAAAAAAAGACTGTTTTCAAGTAAGCCTGTACAAATATATCTTCGATGCCATGGTGCAAGGGAATGTGACCCCTGCCAGCTTAATTCACCACACAAAATTATGTCCAGACAAGCCACTGGGGCCTTCTGTGCTCAGGCATGCCCAGGAGGGAGGTTTCACTGTGAAGTCTTTGGGTGACCTCATAGAACTGGTCTTTTTGTCACTCACATTGTCTGACCTTCCAGTAATTGATAGCCTAAAGATTGAATATGTCCACCAAGAGACTGCTACTGTGCTAGGTACAGAGATTGTAGCCTTTGAGGAGAAGGAGGTGAGAGACAAACTACAGCATTATATTGCCTATTGGACAGGACACCGAGAGCCTCGAGGGGTTGACATAGAAGAGGCTTGGAAGTGTCGGGGGTGCAACTACACAGACATCTGTGAGTGGAAGAAGGGTGGGGGAGTGCTCAGTTCCACACTGGAGCCACGAGCCAAAAAAGCCAAATAAACAGAAGTTACATTTTCAGGAATCTTTATCTTTCCTGGTCCTAATGTACTTGAGAAAAAAAGACCAGTCTCTGAACTTTGCTTTTATTGTTCTTAGTTTTTAGAAGCCAAGGCTTAGAGATGAATGGGAAAGATGAGGGGGTTATCATGTCCCTAGAGCTTGAAAGGGATTATCAAGAAGATAAGTGCCCACCATGGCTGAAGGTATACTTCAGCAAATGTTTTCCTAAGAAAATTCTTGTGATTCTGATGAATCTTTTGTTTTTCATAATCAAGACTTTCTATATTTTATATAATAAAGTGAAATGCTGTCCAGGACAGTTGAACTGATGCTTGTTCATTTGGTTTTTCATAATCTTAATCTTTCCAAGGTGACCACTGTTGTTGTGGCTTATTTTTAAAATAGTGACTCGATCAATGTTATATGATACTGGATTACTTCATTGATGGGTTTACAGCTGGGTGTGATGTTGGGAGTTATAAAACAGTATATATGAACAAGAATAAGCTTTCTAGTACATTCATAATAGCAAAAGCCTAGAAACTACCTAGGGTGGCCACTGTTCGACAAATGAATGGTATGGTGCAAAACAGATGAAGTACACTGACATGCAGGAGTATGTCTGGATCTTAACAACATATTAAATTCCCAAAAGATTTATACAACATATATCTTTTTTCTACCAATAGCACTGTGCAGTTTTATTAACCATTCAAGTAAAGTAGGATGTGGTAAGACTGGGACAGAATTGGGATGGAAAAATGAACAGATATTCAGAATCTAACAATTTGAAAGAAGCCACTACATACTTTTTCACAAACATGTTTTCACAGAGCCAATACAATACTAGCCATTAACTCAGTACACTCAGTGTACTAAAGTAGAAAAGATGCAACAAGAAAAATAGCTACATTAAAGACCAACACTTTAGAAAAAGAGTAAAACACTTTTAGTTTCTCCCCTTTAGCCCTTAAAACAACAACAATTTGGATCTACCTATACTGTCCTACATCAGCTTCTAGAATATTTATCAGGAGGGAAAAAATAAAATGACACTGGCCAGTACAGTCTTTGGATATGTAGGAAGGGGAGGGGGATAAAGTCAGTTCTCAGAACAAATGAGCTTCAGTTTCATCAGCAGGATCTTTGGATTCTTTGTTCTTCCGTACTTCTTCAATATGTTTATCCTTCTCTTGCAAACACTCCAGTTTGGCAGCCATTTGTGCCTCTCAGTTCTCTTTGTTAGCTTCCATCTTACGGGTCAGTTTCTCTTCCGCCATTTTACTGAAGTTATTCTCTTCTATTGTTTTTTGAAGCACTTCTTTCTCATGCTCTCATTTTTCAGCAAGCTGCTTCAAGACTTCAGCTTCATGGGACTTGCATCTTTTTTCTGCAGCTTCTACTTTCTGAATTTCCTCCAGGGAAAGATACTTCTTCTTTGGAGGGAGGGGAAAGGGGGAAATTTGGGATATATTCTTTTGACCATGGGCTGAGAATCAGCTCAAAAGCCTGGCCTGAAGCATGTTTTTCCAGTTCTTTCACCTGAATATCAGAAGAAGCCATGGTGAGCAGAAGACAAGAGACTGGCTGGCAGTGTATTCCACTGGTAGGAAAACCCTGCTCTGTCCAAGCCACCTGGCCACACTCTGAACACCAACAGACCTGGGCGTGCACAGCATGTATCTTTTTATAAACTAAAAACTTTTAAGGAAAAATTGGACAGTGGGGACAAATCTCAGTGCATCTCAGAAAGCAGGAGAGCCCTTTGCTACAAAGATCATCAATGAAGCCAGAGGTAAAAATGATATATGTAACTCTCGCTTGTAAGATAAGGACTTGTTTATGGAGACATTACTGGAGAATTTGGAAAAGCATGTGGATATAGGAGGGTATTGGTATGGGGTAAGAGCCAGAAAATGGTGAATATCTTTAATACAACCTTATATAGTAGATGAGCTCTTAAAATTCAGACATACATAGAAGATATCATAGGTTGTCACTGGAGGCCCATGTGAGCTTCATGTATTCTTATGGAGACTGAAGCTTGTAATAATTCTTATTTGCTGAGTGGCTCATGTGCTAGGATCTGTTCTAAGTGCTTATTATGAATAAACATGTTCTCAAGAAACAGACTTAGAAGGGTTAAATAATTCTTTACTGTTTGAAAGTGATATGTTCTAGCCTGGTTATGGCTGACTAGTGTTTTGGGGCCATCTTTAATTCAGCAATAAAGGTTGCTAAAAGAACACATTACTCAGTTCAGAAGAAAGGCGTACCTTCTGTAGAGCCATTAATGATGAGGAATGCAAAGGGGTGGGTATTATTAGTCTGCAGGGCTAATAACACGGGTATGGAGGAAATTTCTAAGGCAGAGAACTCTAGAGTTCAAGACAGGACTATCTCAAGGTTGGATCTTGTCCAGGAACAGTATTTTAACTCAGAATATCACACTCTTACTCTCTTCTCTATACCTTCAAACACTCATATTTAGAGATGTATACAGAAAGGTAGGTAGAGGCCTTTTAGGAAGTCAGACCAAAAACAAGGAAAACCTGAAAGAGTAAGCAACTTATACAGTGGTGATGTGCAAGAGGTTTGTCTTGAGGACAGTACTCGGGGAGTCCTACATCAGTGCCTTTGTTGGAGCTTTAGAGAGGAAGATAATTTTAGAACTGAACCAATTTTATTGGATTTGACAAAGTTGGAAGAGTAGTTTGAGTAGAATGCCAAGATCAGACTGCAATCTAAGAGGCAACTAAAGGGTCAGACCTGGCACAAACAGCTCTACCATTTGCCCAGATCCCCCTTGCATGTGTGTGCAAAGTCAAAACATAGGCTAGGGAGAATACTTGGGGAAAGACTGCCACAGAACTGAGAAAAAAAGTTACCCACCAAAGTTAGGGAAGAGGGTTGCTATACTATTCTGTCTTTAGTAGTTCTTGGCTGGAAGACATGGCTTTTGATGTCTATATTATTATTATTTTATTTATTTATTTATCTTTTTTGCAGAACCAAGGATTAAACTAAGGCCCTTGCACTTGCCAGGGAAGCTCTTACTCTATTGAGCCATCTCCCCAGCCAGATGTCTGACACCTTTTAAAACTCCTGCCAAGGGCATGGTGGTACCTTCCTGTAACCTGAGCACTCAAGAGGCTGAGGTAGGAAGAGTGCTTCAAGTTCAAGCCTAGACTGAACTACACAGTGAGACTCTCTCTCTCTCTCTCTCTCTCTCTCTCTCTCTCACACACACACACACACACACACACACACACACACATACACACACACACACACAACAACAACACATAGTTCAAACTCACCAGCCATCTCCAGTGGGAAAAATATGTCGGGCACATGTATAGATGCTGATGTTTTAGTTTTATTTTTTATTATTTGGTCTTTTTGAGACAAGGTTTCACTATACATTTTAAGGTTGGCCTCAAACTCAACAGTGAACCACCTGGCTCAGCCTCCCAAGTGCTGGGATTGCAGATGCGTGCCACTGTGTACAGCCCTAAATACTTAAATACCCTACTGTAGAAGCTTCTCTTGAAAATAGCTTTTACATATCAGCGGCTACCCGCTAGAGAGTCACCATCAAATTTCAACATGTGTGGAATGTTCCTTGGACCAATATCAGAATTAGATTTGGCTATGTAAAAGAAGCTAATAGTAAATATATATATATATTACTGACATAACAGAAGACAGTCTAGAGATGCTTTTTGAAAAGTAACACAAAGCTATGTAAAGCCCTGGCTTCATATAGTATGCCATGCCACCATCTCTAAAGTGTAGTTCTGGTTCTCATAGTACAAGATGTTTTACTAGTATACCAGTCTACCTCTTTTACAGTGAAGAGAGGTAAGAATAAAGGTATGTCTCTTCCTTTTTAGGCCTTTAATGAATTTTTCTATAAGCTTTCTCTCATTGGCCAAAACTGGAGTTCATCAAAATGTTTCCTACTAGTTGTAAAGGAATCATTTATTCATTGGTACTATTCAGTCTTCTGAAAGAGGGTAAGAAAACATCTTTTAGTCTTGTTTTGTTTTTATACTTGGAATCAAACTCAGGGAGGCACGGTGCCACTGAGTTACATCTCTGGGCAGGAAAACATCTTTTGAAGGACAGCACAGATTTATGCCATGAAATAGACAGTCCTAGAATATGCCAGGGTAGAAAGTCTTCAGGTGAACAGATATGGTTAAGGGAAGCCAATACATAAGTCTCAAAGTTTTGTTCCCTAGTGATATTTGAAGGAAAAACAATGTGAATTGGTACAGAGGACAAAGGAAACTTCACAAAGACTTAGGGGCAGGTGCTAAAGAGAATAGCCTGAGGATATAGAGAGAGGATAGGTAAAACATTTGGTCACTTCTCAAAAACTAAATAAAGTTTGGTTCTAACCATCTGCCCGATCACTATATGTTGAGCATCTATTGTATTATAGAAACTGTACCTACATTAGTTAAAGACAGTGAAGTAATCACTAAACTCATTAATCTTGTGCTCCAGAAGAAAAGGAAAGCAGATAGCAGACCATTACAGTGCAGAGTATATAGTATAAACTTTGTATTATACTATACAAAGTTTTGCAGTATGGAAGTACCAAGAAGAGGCATCTAATGCAGACTTGGGAGGTCTGGGAAATGAAAGGTTGCCTGGTGATATTAGAAAAGTTATGTAGGTCAGGGTTAAAGAAAAAGGTTCTGTATTGGTTTTGGTACGTCCTCTACCTCTTACTAGTGTAGCCTGGCAAGACATTTATCTGCGTATACCACCCACTGATTTTTAAAATTTGGATACTAATAATAGTAGCTCCTACTTGAGCTAGGATTGCTGAAAGAACCACTTGAGATGCTCCACCTGAATCCCCAGCAGGGCAGCTGGTGTGTAAATAAGTGTTCCATGCAGATGAGCTGTTACTAAGTTGATTCTTACAAATGGCAAGAGGTAAAGATAAGTAAGAGCTATTGGTGAATAAGAAATCAGAGGTGCTCATGGAGAAGGAGCACCTTCAAAAGAGCTGGGTCCCAGAGAATCAGAGGGAAGAGGCGGAGAAGTCCGGTTGGGTCAGACCATGCTGACCAGATGAAGACATTTGGACTTTAGCCGAGACTAACAAGGAGCTGTCAGCTGGCGTGTGACATAGCTGGGCTTTCATTTAGGAAGAGCACGCTGACTGCCCCGTGATATATGGCTTGGCTAGAGGCAATGTGGAAGCCCAGATGCCACCTGAGAGGCGTTTGTAGTCATCTCAGTGTCAGCTGCAGCTTGAAACAAGGTTCCAGTAATGAAAACATAAAAATTAGATGGGTTCAAAAGATATTTATTTAGAAAGCTGAATGTACAGGAACTGTACTCATGGTCATATCTCCTTTAATGTATACACTCAGGCCACAGCCTCTTAAGTAAAATCCCACTCAGAGCATGGAATATATTCTAGTTCCATCATCCCTACTCCTTCTCATAAGAGGGAATAGCATAATTGTTTTTTCATATACAAGAGACTTCTACCTGCTAAAACTAGATAATATCTATCAAGATAAAAATATGACTCACAAATTTAGAAATATACTCTCAGGAACTAAACCAAAAGCAAAGCTACAGTTAAACAATTCCATTATCACCTTCCAGGAAATGAAGTGTCCTATCTCATCCACTTGTGGATCCAGAGAAGTAAAAGGTTATATGCCTGGGGTATTATACAGTGACCCCCTATGATTTATACTGCAATCAGAACATTATGAATAATTATGTCAAGACAAGCAGACTTTTTTCTCCAGCCAAACCAAGACATATAATTGTTCACCCATTTTACACACACACACACACACACACACACACACACACACACACAGAGTTTGTGGCAGTGGCCTTTGATTTCTGTCTGAGGAATCCCTCTCTCCAGGGGTGGGTAGTTTTAAAGAACTATAAATGCAAGCCTCTGCTAGTGACTCAAAGCTGAAGTGTTCAAAGTTAGGTCTTTGAAATTAAGCAGAAAGGCTACCAACATTCCTATCCCTAGATTCCTGGTACCACCACCAAATCTTTCCTTTCACAACCCGACTTCTCTCATTATTCCCCTCTACCTGATACCACTCAGTACCCTCTGTTCATGCTGTTAGAAATCCTCATTGATATTATTACCATAGATTTTAAAATATATAACTGGAATGCTAAACTCTGTTGCTGACATTCACTAACTCTGTGTTCATGGTCTGCATGTTCTCATCTATAAAGATAATAATAAACTGTCTTAAAAATAAATGCAATTAGGACTGGTAAGATAGCTCAGAGTACTAAGTGCCTGCTTAGGCAAGTACAGGGACCTGGGTTCAATCTCTTGCCTCACAGGTTGTGCCGGCCCTGCCCCTGAGGTGGTTGAGCTGGCCACTGAGACCAGGCATGGTGATGCATGCCAGTAATCCCAGTGCTGGGGAGGCTGAGACAAGGTGATCATTATGAGTCCTAGCTGCATAGTGAGACCTTGTACCAAATACATTAAAAATAGATGAATGAATAAATGAATGAACAAATAAATGAAATTATATGTTTTGAGCACCTGGTTTGGTTCAACAGTAAGCCTTTAACTAAAATTAATTTTATCCCAACCTTTCTTCCTCCCAGGTAATATTGTATAGATTTTGTTTCAAACCAATGCTGAGAGGATGTCATTGTTGAAATGATTTTTAGGTCATGCAAACCAAGTTCAATCATATTGTCCAACTGAGATTCATTTGGAGTCCTGTAAAAGCTTAAGTGTAAAAACATAGATGAATTGAATATATATATATATATATATATATATATATATATATATATATATAATTTATAAGGACATTTCCCTTTAAGAAAGAATACTCTAAGTTATGCACAGTCATGAACAACCCCAAAATATCAGTGGCTTTTCAGCAATAAATCCTTATGGCTTGCTCACAATACATTTCTATGATGAGGTAACTGGGCCTCTGTTCTAGTCCACTCATACCCAGTGAATTACTCAGTTGAAACAGAACAGACCCCTAGTTCTGTGGTCTGGTTATGTTTTGGCTATGTCTGCCAAAGGTTCAGATATTAGGATCTTGATCCTTAATGTGGCAATCAATATTAACAGGTGCTGGGACTTTAAGAGATAGGACCTAGTAGGAAGCCATTTTCCAGGGCTGGGGAGATGGCTCAGTAGAATAAGCATTTCCCTGAGTTCAGCCAAAAAAACAAACAAACAAACAAACAAACAAACTAGGAAATCCTTTTCCTCCCTCTAGTCTCTCTGTAGCATAGTACCCAGCAATTCTGTCATTTGCCCTGAGTCCTTCACAAAAGGTCAAATTGATGGTGCCCCTCAAAACTTTTTGTTTCAAAAACTATGAACTAAATGAATCTCTGTCCATTATAAAGTACTCAGCTTTGTGTGTTTTATTACAGTAAAGGAAAGCAGGTTATCACTTATGAGTCCTGCAGATAGAAATGTACTTTATAGAATCAGCCAGTGTAACTGTGCGGCTGACAAGACAGAATCAGGAGGGAAGACCAGCAGGCTGGAAAATCAGCCAAGCACTGAGTCTAGCTGCCTGGATCTAGAGTTTTCAGTGCAGCAGACTGGAAATTCAGGCTTTTTATGTGACAGTCTTTGGAAGAATTCCATTGGAGAAGGACTTCAGTTTTGCTTTTAAGTCCTTCAAATGATTGGATAAATCCCACTGTCATAATGCACAGTAGTGTGCTCCACTCAAAAAAAATACTTATTTAAATGTTTCATCTAAAAATGTATCTCCACAGCAACATCAAATTGGGATTTAACCAAGCAGTTAGACACTATGGCCTAGCGAAGTGTGTGCATAAATTAACCATAAAATCCAGGCTAAAGACTCAGCCACAGACTCAAATTTTGCTGGCACTGTGACAGAGAAAAAGAACACAGCCAATCACACTGGCTCCTGAGATAGCCTTCCAGAACTAACAGGTATCACGTGGGCTCACAGAAAGTCACAAGGCCTTCCCAATATTTCTTTTCAACAAGTGCTAAATCCCGGGCCTTGTGCATGCTAGACAAGCACTTTCCCCTGAGCCATATCATTATTCCCAAGCCATACCTAATTTTAATATAATTGAAAAAGTACAGTCCTACTATGGTTCCAAGAACAGAACAAAATATTTATGAATAACCTTAATAAACTTCACAGTGTTCTAACATTATCTTAATTTTCAAGAAACATACAGTGACTGTTAGCCCTTTTCTTACTGATGATACTTGCAGAAGCAGCCTGTTTTCACAGTACACTGGAAGATGAGACGAAAGTTAGCCATTCATAGAAGCATCTCTCATGAGACTTCTTACCTTAGAAGTCTAATTGGAAAGGGATCTATGAGGCTCTGGATAGTCCACTTGGAAAAATAACACACTTCTTAGTCTGCACATTATCCTGCAGTCTGTCCTGCATATTTGGGACCCATAAGGGTAGTATTTCTTGCAAGAAGAAGCAATGGGACAGATAGAAAAAGTATCTAAATTATTATTTCTGAAAGGATTTTAAACATCTGTATCCTGATTGGGACTTGCGCCAGATTTCCCTCCTAGGTTTGTCTAGGAAAATTTTCATACGCATTTTTTATGAAAGAAGACTGTCCTTCAGTGGAGAGTCAGATTAAGAGAATGTACTTCACCTTCTTCTTCCAGAAAGGAGACTGGTCTGTTTGTTTTATCTTATGAGGCAGCCAAACCTCACTAGCCTAAATAGCCTATGCTTCTCTTGAAAATAAATGAAGAAACTTGCCTTGTCACAGAGGTAGCCGAATTCCACCTAGTTATTTTCTGCTTGGCAATAGATAGGCTGGAGACCCCACTGAGAAAAGGGCACTTAGACCAATGCTAATGTGATGATGTGCCAATAAAAATCTCCCTTTTTAGGGGAGTGGAGAGGAGCTAATAATGACTGGGAAGGACTTAGCATAATGGCCACCGCAATCCTGTGCACATCTGTGAAATGGGCTTTCATAAGAGTTTGTTGTGGGCTCTGGGCCTCCAGTTGGACTTGTTATGGGAGACATTGTTATGAGATCTAGGTTTTCAGCTGGACTCACAGGATGTTTGGATCCAGGCCCCCATCTGACTCTTTGATCTTTAGTGTATGGATAGATTTCCTGTACTCCTTGCATGATTCTTGGGGTAACTCATTATAAAATATTATAAAATATGTCCTGCATTGCATTGTTTCCTTGGCAAAACCCCAAACCACAACACTGGAGGAAAGCGGCATGATAGGGCCTTATTCCTCCTGTCACACATCTCTTGTCTGTTTCAAAAATGGAGATAATTTTATTGTTTAAAATCTATGGGCCAAGGATATAGCTCAGTGGCATAAATGCTTGCCTGGCAAGCACAAGGTCCTGAGTTTGATCTCTGGAGCCACAAAAGTGCTGTTCTAAGATAATACTTAAAAATCTGTTCTCTGTCATCCTTCATCCTCTCATGCTTGGGTAAGATCATTAAAAAAGATGTAAACCTAAGTAACTATTCTCGATTCCTTTTCACTCATTCATAATTATTTTCATTCATTAATTTGCAAGGAAATAGGTCTTGATAACCCAATATTAAAGTCCTGTGATGGAGACTAAAGGAAAAGAGTCTGAGATCAGGAGAGATTTCTGGAAGACATGGTGTATAAGCTAGTATGGGAGTTAAGAGGAAAGGGACCAACTTTTGTAGGTGGAGGCCCAAAAGGAAAGAAGGAACATGGCAAATATCAAAATGTAAGATGTTCAACAACTGGAGAGGTTAACAGATAGGATAGAGGAGAATGATCACATCCCAAACCTTGCATATCCAAGACACATCTATCCCTATGGATGCTCCTTTTGCAGGTTATAAATTCACTTAATGATTCCAACCTAAACTCTGGTATTCCAATCTTTCTCCTTCAAGGAGCAATTTTTTAATGATTCTCGATGTCCTTAGCCAAGGATGCTCCATGTTGCTTGGGATTAAGTCACATGCTGGGAACATCCAAGGATGGGTACCCCAGAAAAGCCAGGCTGCAGCTGACACAGCTTATTCTATTTCAGAAGAACTCAGCTCACTCACCCCCCGGAGTTACTGGGTTCTGAATAATGTCATTGAGCTGTGGAAAAGAGGCTTTTGTAAGGCTGTTAACATTGAGCTCTTGCTCAGGTTGGGGCTGGGAAGTGTGAAGGTTTTTAGTTGAATTCAAGCTTCTCCATGCAGGTGTACAAGTGAAACTATTATAAGATTGTCAAAAGGCCATGACTAATTCTCATATCTTACGAACAGTATCCAAGCCAAGAGTCAAAAAGTTCAGTTCTTTGTGCAACCAGGTGAAAAGCAAGTGCAGATTTCCCTTTGTTTGGCAGCCTGAGCATGAACTGAAGATGAAGAGGTGTTGCTGGGCATGGTGGCACATACCCATAATCTCAGCACTAAGGTGGCAAAGGGAGGATCATTGGGAGTTTGAGACCAGCCTAGGCTACAAAGTGAGCTTCAGGCCAGCCTAAACTGCATAGTGAGACACTGTCTCAAAAAGACAAAAAAGAAAAAAAGAAAAAAAAAAAAAAAAAAGGTGTTATTGTGATAGTACTGAGTTCATAAAATTACAATAATACTAAGAATGAACATACTCTATGCCAGGTACCATAATAAGCACTTTGCTTAAATTGAATCCACTCATTACAGAAACATTAGAGCCAATAACGCTACTGCCCAATTTTATTTATTTATTTCTTTGTTTGTTTATTTTAGGGTCTATAGGGTCTCATCACTACACAGATTGGACTTGTAGCGATCCTCCTATTTTCAGCCTCCCAAGCACTGGAATTATAGGCGCATGCCACCAAGCCCAGTCTCAATTGCTGTCTCAGTACACCCCAGGGGCAGGGCTGGCTTGGCAGGCCAGGGATCAAACCCTGGTCCCTGCATCTGCCTAAACAGGCGCTTTAGTCCGCTGAGCTATCTGGCTTATGATTTTATGAAAAACAAAAATGCCCAGAAAAGTTATGAGGAGCTTGCAACACCTTAAAAAATCAATGTGAAAAAAATACTATTATTTGCACTAGGATTAACTAAATGGACTTCAAATTACTTATTACCATAGACCCACCCAGAAGCATCTATAGCATATCTGGGCAAACTGAATTCAAATGAATGACTCAAAGAGCCATGAGAAAAGCTACAATTGTTGTTCAGAATGCATCTAGCCATAGAGCAGTTGGGAGAGTTTGGGGAAGAGAGACCCCAGAGATCTTGCAGGATATACAGGACATCAATCTAGGTGAAAGGAACAGAAAATCAAAGCAAAGCATAGGAATGTGTACAGCCTGTTCAGGGAAGAGCTGGAAGTGGGCTGTGGCTAGCACATTGACCCAGATTCCAAGGCAGAGCATCAGGGCTAGGGTAAGTGCAAAGGCCCACCCTTTGCGCTACAGAGTAACTCAGTTTTTTGCAATTTGTATACATTTAGCTTCTGGGCGCAATGTCTCTTGGAGAAATAGTTCAGCTAGTTTCCTTTTTTAAAAGAAAATAACACCAAAAGGTAGAGAAAGCACTGAAGAAAAAAGAGAGATGAAGCAAGAATAGTAGTTTGGGAGAAACACATAGAAAATTTCAGTCCAGAATAGCAAACTCACAGCACACACAACAACCCCTCAACACCTACAGCACACATCATTATCAGATCATGAAATGCTTCCTCACTGGGCTCTAAGACTCAGAGCTTTGCATAAACATCAATCAGTCATGCTCACATCACAACTAGTACACCCTAGAGATGAAGAAAGGCATGTGGGCTTTTGTATTCTGCTGTAGAGACCTGACATATGTTTTGGAACTATTGTCTCTAGAGCTTCATTCATTTTTAGACAACAATTATTATGACAAAGCCATAAATCCATACAAGCCCCCACATATAGGCAGAGTCCATCTCAAAAAAAAAAAAAAAAAAAAAAAACAACTTTGATGGATGATGCATGATTTGGGCCACCCTGGGTTCCATGCCAGTCAGAATCCTACACCTTTTCAATGCAAAGGGACTGTGGAACCTTCTCTATTTTGGACCTGTGCTACTATTTTTAAGACTTCTTGGCTGGGTGTCGTGGTGGATACCCATAATCCCAGCACTTGGGAGGCTGAGGCAAGAGGATCATTGAGTTTGAGGTCAGCCTTGGCTATATAATGAGTTCAAGAACAGCCTAAATTACAAAGACAGACCCTGTCTCAAAACAAAATGAACATCTTTTAGTTCTAAAGCAGTATGTTTCAGTGAAAATATCTCATCATTCATTCTCAAGGAAAATGAGATCTTAGAAGAAATAAAATTCTACAACGAAAGTGAAATCAAGTGATTTAAATAGAGATCCCAGGAAAGAAGAAAAAAATGTATCAAACTGCATAAAAGAATGTATCTAGCTGAGAGGTTCCCCAAATGCCTGCAGTATGCTTGCAAGATGTTTAAAAACAATGAAAAGGGATTTTAAGTGCAGAACTGGAACATACTGATAAAATAAAACTTCTTGGCATCACAAGCACATCCATCCCTATCAGGTTAGTTGTCAAAGTACATTGTTCTTGTCTCTACACAGTTGGAATGGCTTTCCAAGTACCACACCTCTTGTTTCTTTGCTGGAGAAAGAGAAGAGCAAGCTTCAAATGGCCACCCAATAAAGGATCAAGTGTTTGGAAAGGCCTGGAATTTTTGAAAGGAGAAGGAAACATGGAAAGAGAAAGAGGCTTTTGTGTACTAAATCTTGACTGAGGGCTTCCTGTAAAATCAGAGCAGCCCCATCACCAGGCTGGCAGCTCTTCAAAATCCATCTTTTCTGCTCCTAAGCCAAATCTCTTTGTTAGCACCAGCAGAAGTAGTAATGATCCCAAGAACTGAGCAGTCCTGGCCCCACTGGCTGAAATTTACTTCAAGCCCCTGACAGGGCTTCTCTAAGGCAAGGAGAAAGCCGAACTGGGGCACTTGGTTCTGCAGGTAGCTTCTCCACCTCTTCAGAGGTCTGTAGCAAAGATCCTAAGGATTTAAGAGGAGAGGAGAGGTGTTTTGTTTGTATCTGGGTCCCCTTAGTGGAGTAGCAAAACTGCACTGGTTTGGTCTGAAATAAGCAGGGGGAGATTTAAAAAAAAAAAAAAAATACCCCCAGGGAAGACAAAACTTGCTACTGAATCTTATGGCTGCCTTTCTCCCATCTTGCCTATGGTATGAGAGCTACTTTGCAATCAAACAATCCATCAAGGCATAATCCACTTTTTACACAGCTTTGTAGGGCAAAGGAAGTTCAGGATGAAGTGAACATTAGCTGTCTCCCAAGTATAGGGAAGGAGACAATGAATGAGACTAATAAATGTGCAATGGTTAGCAAATACTATATATCGTAGTTAATAAATGCCAAACACAGGCAAAGGTTGCATTAGAATATGACACTTCAGAAGGAAAGCCTTAATGTCAGACTACCCGGGTTTTTCTTCTTAGCTCCTCTGCTCACAAGCTCAGTAACTTTGGGCTTTTTATTCAACAGATATATACTCAAGGCCCAAAACATGCCGAACACTGGTCTAGGCAATGGGGCCAGAAAAAAGTAGACCAAAAAGTCAACAACCTTTTTGAACCACACATTCTTTATTAGTGAAAAAAGGATGTCCATAGCACCCATCTATAACATTGTAAGGTTTAATAAAATAACCTCAGCATTTAGAACTGACACATAAAAAATTAAGTAATGTTGGATTTGCAATCATTCTAAAGTATACTCATCTGAGCTAGAACAGAAGCAGCTCAAACTTTTAGCTAGTCATGAACCCCACACATCTAGGGTCCTTCATGTTCTTACAAGTAACATATGGAGGATGGAAGATGCAACTCATCTCTCTGAACAGTTCCTCATCGTCAGTACAGATCTGGTGGACCATGTGCTCAAATTTTGACAGTATCACATTGGGTGGTTGAGGAATTTCTTGAGTGTATATGCCACTATTTGTCTCTCTGTCCAGCCAATGAATCTTGATGTCTCCTCTGCCTGTATGCCTAGTAATCCTGGTCACATTGCTTTTCTCATCATGTGGCATACTGGTCATGGTCCCCAACCCTAATAAGAGGGTATAGTAATGGAATACAACTCAAGATATGAATTTGGACTGGTACAGAAGTTGAAAACCTCCAGGCATGAAGCCTAGAGCTTGTGCTAGATAGAACCAGTGAAAAATTAGATACTATCCAAGTTTATCACAGGTCATCCATATAGATGTTTCTCAAAAACACAATAGGAGCATAATTTGAGTAAAATATCTGGAACTTCTGGGTTCTCAACATATTTAAACCCATCTTTATCCCTAATAAAGAGATATCTTGGGTTTGTTTGAGTCTGTTCTAACCCCTGATGCTATGAAAGCATGACTGTTTTCAGGGTATTAATTAAACACTGGAAACTGGCATGAATACAGGGAGCTTCCTTAATACACTTAGTGAAAATTAAGATATATGGCAAAGACCAAAAAGTAATCTACATTTGCAATCAGAAACCTAACTGTGGGACATAACTCTGCATTTATGATAGACAACAGAACTACTCACCAATGCTTCCAATTCTCCTTCCAGGAATCCAGGGAAATAGCCCTTTCCTGCTCCCTTGAGTTTAGTTTAAGTTATATGCTTGTGGCCATATATCTATGACCAAGAAAATGTGGATGGAAGAAATTACAGTTGGACATTTCAATCTGAATGCTTTAACAGCACTCCCAGTCCGGAAAATCTAATACCAAAATCAGCATTTCACCATTGAATGCCAAATTTCTTGTCTCTCTCCATTTTCCTGGTCCCTAGGGTCAAGGAATCCCACAATATTTTTAACTCCTTACTTTATCCTCCCCAACTCCAAATTTACAAATCATAAAGATGCTACTATCAAAATCTTTTGTTGTCAATGTCTTCATTTCTATGTACTGTACCAGTTACATTCATATACTCTGAAAACATGAAAAAAAATCCCACTTTACTTCATCCTACGTTGTTCTTGACATGTAACTCTGATCTTTTGCTATAGGATCAAAAAGAAATTTCCATTTCCTATCATTTGAACCTCTCGCCCATCTTCACATCCCTCCAAATATATCTCTGACAATATTTCAACAAGTATTTATTAAGCACCTTCTGCATGCCAGACCGTGCAAGCACTAAAGATGTAGACACAAATCAGATCAATCCATATCCTAAAGAGCCTCCTGTCTGAATGAGAGACTGTGGTGACAATAAGAAAACATCTCTTGGATCTCCGAGAGAATCCACTACAAAAACATAATTGGTGGAACCAGTTGTGACCTCCCTGAATCCCACAGTCACAGTTTGTCTAAGCTGCTCCCAGCCAAAACTGAGCAAAGCTCAGGCTTCACAGCCATCCTATTGCTGCACAAGGTGCAGTTATCCTAGTAAGTACCTTTGGCTCAGCAGTTCTCCACTGGCCTGGATAATGTGCTCCTCTCCTCTCTCTTTTCACAAAAGTCACATTAGCATGGCATCTGGAGGTTCTCTTTGCTTTCTCTTACTCCTTCCTTTATCTTTCACAGACTTGCCCAGTAAATCTCTTGCTTTTCTGATTCCAACTTGGTGTCTACTTCTTGGTGGCCCCAAGCTAAGATGGAGGCAATCATATTAAAGTGGCATTTCAATTTGGAATGGTGAGTGCCAGGTGAGATGGGTGGGTACACGGTACTATGAGCCATGAAGAGGAACACCAAGCCAAATCCAGGGAATTGAGCATGTGAAACATTAGGACCTGGGATAAGGCTGAGCTCTGAAGTATTTAGCATTGACTTCATTTGAGTCTGCTTTTCTGCTTTTCTCTAACTTCAAGATTGACATATGTTATATATTGTGTATAGGTATAAATTCTCTAGGATTAATGTGACATATATAATATTACCAATTTTAA
Organism: Ctenomys sociabilis; assembly: GCA_004027165.1. Lineage (NCBI taxonomy): Eukaryota > Metazoa > Chordata > Mammalia > Rodentia > Ctenomyidae > Ctenomys > Ctenomys sociabilis. The sequence goes on from PVKA01009103.1 coordinate 61,030, forward strand.
AAAGATTACTTCTTTTGAATCTCTCAGTTAAGTTTTGTGTAGGGCAGACCCATGGGAATGGCATTTTGGATCCCAGACTGGGCAACTTAGGAAGGAACTGAGATCCTGTCTCCAAATAAAACACTACAAATTAAAAAAAAATTAGGATATTTATGTTGAGCCTGAATTTTTATTCCATGTGCCTACAAATTTTGTTCTTTTAAAAATAATTTTATTGAGAAACAAATAGCAATGTGACAGTTTCAAAACTGATTAGTAGGAGAGATTCAATAATTAATACAATGCATATTGTTGTCTTCTTAGTGGTTATTCATAGTACAAGATGCAGACATGACATCCTGTCCACAAACATTATTAGTACAAATCTTTCTATTCATTGAATTAAGAGAAAATAGCTATATATCTGTCCTATTTTGTGTATACAGATACAAAATGGTTCTTCATTTGTATCCCATTTTTGTGTTTAGTTTTGCCAGAGAAGGGTATTCCATTGCCCTTTAAATATTATAGGTGCATGAATTCAGCAAAGTAATCCAATATAGTCCAGCAGTCCGTAATAGTAGTGAGTTATCCTTAGGACTGTCAAAGTCAAAAGTTGTTGATTTGAGCCTTTTACAGCTGAGTATAGTAATATGGCTTTACTTTGTATACCTCATTTTTATACTTTTATGCTGAATGATTAAGACCAAGATAAAGCAAGACCTATCCAACAAGAAATGTAACCTTTGTATCTGCCAAGGTCAGTCAAATCTCCTCAGGATTTACCTTGGAATCCTATACCAAAGTTTTTAGATCCTTTGTGGATGAGTCATGGCCATTGCTTGACCAAATTGCTCTCTATGAAAACCTGAGAGAATGTTTTCTCTCCATGTGACTCTCCTTAGGTACACTACATCATCGATCATTTTCCTGTGTGGCCCCATAATCTCCTTGATCAGTATATTTGGGACACAACTGAATTATAGGGTGTTGCAGTACAGGTTCTCCTATGTCCTGAGTCCTCACTGACCTTGAAAGGCTAGGTACCTGCAAATTTTGGAGCAATAAATAGCTCCATTTTCCACATTGGAAGTCTAAGCTGGAAAATAGGAAACTCAGGTGAGTGTTCAAAATATTCCCTCTTTTTCTAGAAAGAGGGAAGGAAGAAATTTCCTATGAGAGCCAAGTGGACCTGAGACCTAGACTCCTCTCTGGGGCTTCCTGAAGCCACTGGTTGGCAGTTTAGATTTTGTTTCTATAAATCTCCAAAATAGGTTAGAATGGAACGTGTGTAATCAACCTATATACCCCATATATTTCTTTTTTTTTTTTTAACCCATATATTTCTGTTCATTCTCTTGTTAAAGAGAACTATTTTAGGAACTTCTGTTTCTTTGATTGTAACCACTAACAAATGAAGCCAGGCTGCTTAGCATGGCTCTTGGCATATATGAAATGCACAGTGTCATTTAGATTGGATTCCAATTTCACAGATCTTATATTGTATACAAGTAGTACACATAATCAAAACCTTCCACCATCTAGAAAGCTAAAGCTACTTTGTTTTCCTTTTATACAGCTTTTAGATGTAATATATTGGATTATTTTTATCATTAACCAGAAATAAATTCCAGAGACCTTTGTATCTGCCTGACCACTTCTTCAGACCCGATCCTTCCTGTCTCTCCCCCATGGTGCAGCCTGGTTCTCCATGGCTTCATCCTTCTGTCCTGGCACCTGTCAAAGAAAGAGAGTGGATGCTCAGTTTGCCTTTCCTCTTGGCCACAGCAGGCATGCTGCTCCTCTCCACTGCCTGCCTTCTGCGCCTGCCCAGACAATGTGTCAGAGAACCCTGGGAATGAAGACAAGCCCTTCCTAGGTAGTCAGACAAGGCCAGTCCTCCAGAGTCAGGCATCACGTTCTGCCACTTTTTGATCCTCCCCACCCAGAAACTTCTGTTCACACTCTCTGTAGCCCCTCCAATGCCCTCAAATCCATAGCTCTACATTTGCTCTGCCATTCTTGCTGTGGGTGAGTCCTGCCACCACTGAAACCTAGGGCAAGGCCTCTGCCCCTGACCTTTCTGGCTGGGATGCTTCTTTGCAAGGGAAAGAGAAACTGAGAGGAACAGCAAATGAGATCTCTCAGCAGTGGGTACAAGTTCCTGCTGCCTCAGGAGCCCCATGCTCCTACAGATGACTCAGCTACATCCTTCCTTTTCTTCTCTAGAAAATGTCCTACTATACCAAACCTCCCAGTCTCTCTTCCACAGCCAGTACTGTCTCTACTCCTGCAAATGTTCAGGGTTGGTTTGATAACCACTCCTTCCTGTAATTTCACAGCTGTCCACACTGTGTCTTGATCAGGCTCCTTGGTTAAAGGCTGAGAACAAAGGAGAAAAGGGAACAGAATTGTGAAGAGTGGAGCTTAACTTAACATAGTCACACAGAAGCCTCAGCATGGTCCTCTGGGCAGCTCTGAGGCAGAAACAGCCATTTAGCGTGGTCTGCATTAAAACAAAAGAGCCAGGATTTTATTGTCTGGTCAGAGGCTGCTCTTGGAGGAGGGGAATGACCTTAGTGAGGCTTCCTCCACCATAAGCAATTCCTGGAGAGAGACTGAGCTGAGAGACACATATTGGAAGCCAAAGCATGAAAGTCTTTGAGGGAACTCTGGACCACACTCTGCAGCACTCACTGCACGCCCCCCCCCCCCGCATCATCAAACAGAATGTTCATTCTCTCATTCAACAAATGTTTCTCAAAAATGGAAAGTCCTGCAAAAGACACCAACAGGCAATTCTCACTAGGTTGCCAGCTTGTCTGTACACGTGATACGTAATGATTACACAGTGAATACTCTCTGAAGGGAAGATTGGTAATGAAGTTAAAGATAGCCCAGTAAATAACAGCTACCTCACACTCTACTGTGTTCAAAATTACCCAAGTGGCCGCCCAACTGTACCCTTCCCAGGCACTGGCCCTGCCGCTCTGCCTCTTCTGCACCTTTCTCTGGTTTGGTGTACCCAGTGTCCCTTTGAGCTCCATCCTGAAAGAGCCTGTAATTTTAAAAAGGCAAACATGGTATCAAGTGCTCCAAGAAAAAGGCTGAGTCCTAAGCCAGAGCTGACTGAAGAGCAGAAACAGGAAACCTGGGAAGCTTTTGATCACTTTGATGCAGATAGGACTGGGATGTAAAGGTGCTAAAGGTGCCAATGAGAGCCCTGGGTTTTGAGCCCAAGAAAGAAGAAATCAAGAAAATGATAAGCGAAATTGATAAGGAGGGGACAAGCAAAATGAACTTCAGTGACTTTCTGACTGTGATGACTCAGAACATGTCTGAGAAAAATACCAAGGAAGAAATACTGAAAGCTTTCAAGCTCTCGATGATGATGAAACCCAGACAATTTTGTTCAGAAATCTGAAGCACGTGGCCACGGAGCTGGGAGAGAACCTGACCGATGAGGAGATTCAGGAGATAATTGATGAAGCCGACTGAGATGGAGACGGCGAGGTCAAAGAGCAGAAGTTCCTGCACATCATGAAAAAGATCAGCCTCTATTGAGACCCATGTTGTGTGCTGCAAGCACATGTGACTAGAGTAGTGCCCTCTGTCCGGTGAAATCCAGCTCCCCATTTCCCTGTAGAACTTCAGCCATGGCCTTGAATCTGATTTGGACTTCAGGAAGTGTTTTTCAATATTAAAGTTCTTTGTAAAATGATCTGCCAATTAATTTTTTGCGGCGGAGGGGAAGGTTCTACAGGATGTGCAGGGTCTCACTACTAAATTGGACTCGTAGAGATCTCCCACAAGGATCCCAAGAGCTGGGATTATAGGCGTGCGCCATCATGTCCAGTCTCAATTGCTATCTCAGCGCGCCCCGGGGGTGGGGCCAGCAATGACAGGCCCAGGGATCGAACCCCTGTCCCCTGTGCCTGTTTGCATGTGCTTTAATCCTCTGAAATATCCTTCCATTACTTTAGTTCTTTTTTTTTTTTTTTTTGCAGAACCAGGAATTGAACTCACTCCCTTGTGCTTGCCAGGGAAGTGCTTATTCCATTGAGCCATCTCCCCAGCCCCATTACTTTAATTCTTTTATTCTTGATAGCAGAATGAGAGCCCATCAGAGTAGGGGAAAGGGCCCCAGGGTTGCCCGCCTGCCATTTCTCCTGGCCTCCCTGCGACTTCCAAGCTAAGCATATGTCTGGTGGGGTCAGCACCAGTTGCAGTCCTCTGTCAGTGGTTGCCCTGCCCACCTGCTGCTTGAGGGCCATGTTCTTTTTTGCAAAACCCAGTGAACGCTTGTGCTGGCATTTAATTATGTTAATGCTGTTTGTATCCTCTTAAAAATAAAGCTTCTCAGCCTGAAAAACAAAAAAAAAAAAAAAATCACCCAAGTGATGGATCATTCTAGTGGAGGCCAGAATACCACACTGACTACTAACAAACAGTGCTACCAGACAGTGTGGGTTCTGTCTGTTGTCAGAAGGTAACAGGGAGCCCCAGAGTCAGGCACACTTTTCTACTCAGTCCTGGTCACTATTAGAAAATCATTGGCCTTTTCAAAGCACCTAAAACGTACAAGAGGAGCTGTCTTCTCTAGGACTCTGAGAAGTAGAACCTAAGCTGAGAAGAGCACTTTTGTCTATTCTCCCACATTTATGGTCACATAGATTTGTATCATCCTCCTCCCTTCCTCTCCCTTGGAAAACCAGAATACACATAAGGATCAGCAAGGTTAAGGGAAATTTTACTTCTAACAATAGTGTACTAGGACAGACTAAACACAGATGTCCAGGAGTGGATCTTAGTTATTGCTAAGGGCATTTTCATCCATGATCTGACCTTTGCCTGACCCATAAGCCCCTTGCCTATAAGCAAGCACTAGTAGGATCAACCTACCTGTATCTTTGATTTCCCAAATAATGTAAAACCAAGACCTTTAAAAATTAAACATATTAATATAAATTCACAGTGTAAATAACTTTGGCTTAAAACTCATATGTAGCAAATTTGGAGCCTGTGTGGTTATTATGGAAAAAACTGTCCTCTTACTTTTTATATTGGGTTCTGAGAACAGTTTCTTTAGGAGTCACAATCTCTGGCATGAGACCAGTAGTCAAATGCCAGGGAAAGCCACCTTCATGGTAATAATAGAATATTGCTCTTGACTGGATTACAAAATTGGGAATTAACAGTGCTCAGATATGAATTAAATGGAATGAATTTTTGTCTGTTTCAGTACAAACAAAATCAGATTTCTCTCCCAGCATCACACTACCAACAAAAGGTATATAACTGAGTATATAATACTCAGTATATAAAAGGTATATAATAAATTTTCACTAAAAAATGAAAAGTTTCAGGCAGAGAAAGTTCAGTTTCTAATTACATTTCTAAGTTTGAGTCCAAATTTGTGTGCACTTGACAGTGGTTTTTGTGCTTACAATTAAATTGGCCAAAGGTTGGGCTTAGCACTTTGGGGAAGGAAGGCAGTTTCACAGATAATCCAGGGCCTCCCTCCTGAGACTGAGGAGCCTCTGCATTCCTGTGCTAGGAATGACCCTGCTAGAGGAACTTCCGCATCTGAATTGTTCTCTTAATTCAGGTGAACTTAAAGCCAGGACTATGAAAACCTCCAGTTCAAAATCACCATGTGGTACACTACTTTCTAGATAAATAGAGTCAAAAGGAAAGGCTACAGCCTCTACTTTTGGCCAAAGTTAATAACATGAAGATTAAGATAAATCACATATCCTCATCTTTTCAATGAAAGACTGGACTGGGCTATCCTATTCCCTCTGGCTGTTATGGTTATAACCTTGTTTGTCTTAAATAAGCACTAAGAATCTTTGAATAAGTTACTCCACCTTTTTGGATTTCTCAATGCTATCTTTGGTCACCTCATCATCTGATGATAATTCAAGTTGCTTTCAAAATATATTTTGTAATATTACAAAATATGCTTACGATAAAATGTCTACTGTTAGCATGATTACTTGTTAAATTAACTAATAAGTAGGTGATAGAATGACTGATTGAAGAAATACATTAATGAATAGAAGCTCAGTAACTTGGTAGGAATACCTCTAGCCATATCCCCTTTCTCATTCAGGTTTCTCCAAAACAATTAGCTTAAAGCCTTAAAGCACACACTACATATAATGAATTAACTTTTCTCTGTGCATCTATAGTGGTACTAGTTATATACTAAGTTTGGGAGAATCTAGGATATTCACATCATTTTCTCATTCTGCAGATCTGTTAAGAAAGGTTCTATGACAGTTGAGTAGCTAATCAACTGCTGCAGTAGCCAAAATTCACTGAAATATCCAGGGATGTTCTAATACTCTGCATCACCAAGTCCTATACATGCTGTGTGAGCTAGAGGCTGGTCTACCTACAAGTTCTGTGGCTGTGTTGCACCAGCTTTGCATCCTGTGGTGACAGATGCTCCAGTTTGCTTGAAGCAGGCAGCCTCCATGCTGTGAGAGTATTACAGTAAATACCATGTGCTACACTGTCTAGGGAGTAATGTACATATTCAGTACAGATGCTATTTTTTCCTGAATATTTTGGATCTGTAGCTGGTCTAGTCTCACTAAACTGTCCAGGCTGGCCTGGATCAAGATCCTCTCACTTCAGCCTACAGAATAGGTGGGATGACAGGTGTGCAACACCTTGCTTTGAGTTGTTGTTTCATCAGCTTCAAAACAATCCAGAGCTGTTTATAATGAGGCTTGCACTACTCCTGTATTTTAAGAAACCCCTACAAGCTCCAGCTTGAACCTGTGCAGCTGGCTCATTTTGTGCTGCTTGGCCAGAGTCCACACCTGAAGCTCAGCCAAATCACTCTTCAAGGGGACTAAACCCTAAAGTAATGATGGATGGGCACAAGTCAGTCAGCCAGTGCTGTAGGAAAAGAAGTCTATGCCCACGGTAAGCACTATACATAGATACCTCTGTGCATTGCACAAAAGCCGCTAGTCAATTTGCAGCAGCTTGTGGCTAGAGTCATGTAGCCTTTATTTTAAATTATTCAGTGTGCTCCACAACCTTAACCTCTTCCATTTTCTGATGCAGCTTCTCTAGTACTTGGCAGGCTGCATCAGTGAATTCCTCGCCACCCATGAACCACCTTGTCCTCATGGCCAGTCGTTATCTATTGCAGCTTTCTTCCCAGTGTGCAATGCCCTCATTCTCCACCAGCACAAACTTCCCCACTCCACCACTGAATCTGCTGATGGCAAGACAAAATGAGACCACAGCCCATCCTTGTGACAGTGGAGTGGAATGTAAATGTCTCATCTGCCAAGATTTTCATCATCTTCAGTTACTACAGTGAACTGCACATTGGTGCTCCTGAGCTAGTGCAGCTTGAACGTGACACTAACGTTCAGACACTTCAGCTGAACTTTTTCTTTTCCTATCTACTTCCCAGTCTCTTTCTTCCACAACATTGCTTTTGCTGTTGTGTATTTCTTATGCTTACCCCAGAAGCCTCCAATCAATTTCACAATTGATTACAGGCTCACTTATTATTAGATTTACCTAGAAATTATTGATAGGAAATAACAAAGCAAAAAAGAAAAAAAAAGTTAAAATATGGTTTAGGCCTTGGAAAAGAGACATAAAACTATTTTAACCATGCTCATTCATGATGGAGAACTCTTCCATATGCATGGTTATCTCTGGACGCAGGATCTTCCAACCTGAAGAAAGGACAAGGACAGTAGAGAACATGTTGTAAACTGTGGAAGTAGCAGCACAAAATATATTCGCTGTCTGTCTGAAATGAATAGTTATTGTACTGTGGAAAGCAATTGAAGAGAAAGTATTGACATTTTCTAACACCTGGGAATGTATTGTAAATAAATAATCAAATGTGGTGCATCCATGTATTCTCTTACATAGAATAAACTAAAAAACTAAATTACAGAGGCTTTGTGAAAATAGATGTGAGATGCATGGGTGAGTAGAAAGGTGTATAGATAGATAGTATGATATGATAGGTATTTTTCTAAACATGTCACATACATTAACTTACTTAAATATAATTTCATGTGAAAAGCATTATCATTTAGACCAGTTTAGTACATTAATATTAGATCTTAACAACTTGTAATTTTTAAAATAATTTTATTGAGAAACAAAATGCAATGAGACAGCTTCAACACCAATTAGTAGGACAGTTTCAATAATTAATACATAGTATATTGTTGTCTTCTTAGAAGTTATTCATAGTACAAGATGCAGACATGATATCCTGTCCACAAACACTATTAGTACAAATCTTTCTATTCACTGAATTAAGAGAAAGTAGCTGTATATCTATCCTATTTTGAATATACAGATACAAAATGATCCTTCATTTGTATCCCCTTTTTTGTTTACTTTTGTCAGGAAGGGTATTTCATTGTCATTTAAATATTGTAGGTGCATGAATTCAGAAAAATATTCCAATATAGTTCAGTAGTCCGTAATAGTAGTGGGTTACTCATAGGACTGGCAATGTCAGAAGTTACAATTTGTAATTTTTTATGTAAAATAAGACAAAGAAGGGCCTGGGAGATTTCTCAGTGGAATAAGCACTTCCATGGCAAGTCTAAGGGCCTTAATTCAATCCCTGATTCCACCAAAAATAAATAAATAAATAAATAAAACAAAGAACACTACGTCATAGTAGTTTTTCATTACAATGTATCTGGTACTTTCCCAGTTCAGAACCACCTCTCTATGAATCATACAGAAAAGTGGTTGGCTTGGAAATTGGCTGTTGCTGGATTTTAGAAAATGACACACCAAAAAAAAAAGCCACTTTGGTCATCAAAATGAGAC
>PVKA01009104.1:0-18476 GCA_004027165.1 Ctenomys sociabilis
AAATAATTATTGAATCTTTGATATAATTCAGCTATAAAAAAACCTGTAAATATAATTTCATGTATGCACCTTGTACAGTACCAAAACGTTACGAAAACAGTTTGCAATGTATTAATTCATCGACTCTGTATGGTTAAGGTGTCTTGAAACTGTCTGATTGACATTTGTATTTTAATAAAATAAAAATAAATGAAAAAAACACCTCTATATTTCTAAGGCTCCTGGCCATTTGTCTGCTCTTGTGTGAGTATGATCAAGCGGTTCTTGGTCTGGTAATAATAGGCTCATATTTAAATTTTAATTTGGAGTCAGATCTGGTTTCAATCTTGAGAACACATAACAAAGTGCCTGCAAGCATACGCAGGGGTCGGGTTCTATCCTTGTGCTGAGTATGGTGGGGCGCACCTGTAATCTCAGCACTTGGGAAGGTGTAAACGGGAGAATCCCTACGAGTCTGATCTAGTAGTGAGAACCTAAAGACTCTGTAGATCCTTCCCTAAAATACAAAAGAAAAAGGATTTTTAGCTTCACTTGTTAACAGTGAAAACTTTTATATTGTAAAAACATTTCCTGTAACTGAAATTTGTCAGTTTTTCCTACTATGTAGGTACATATAGGAGCACCATAGTCTTTGCCCTATCTCCTCTTTCTTATTTTAAAGTGAGTAAAAAAAAATAGAGAAAACATTAGAAACAATAAGGAATTTCAGTTACTAAACTGACACGCTGGGGAGGTAGCTCAGCGGTTTAAAGGCTGAGCAAATGCAAGGACCTGGGTCTGCTCTCCCCACACACAGGCTGTGCAGGCTCTGAAACTGCATGTGTTGGAGCACATCTGTAATCCCAGCACTCAGGAGGTGGACACAGCAGGACGGCTAGGAGTTAGAGACCAGCCTATGTGCTACTGCATGAGCACAAAGCCAGCCCACACTGCATAGCAAGGTCCCTGTTGCAAAAAGACAAAAACAAAAACAAGACAATAAGAACTCATCAGTGGCTGCTGTGTAGCATGTTGTTGTCTTCAACGTAGCTGTCAGATTGCTAGATACAAACAGGCAAAATTTGTCAAAATAAGAATTTTGAGCATTAACTGTTCCTTTCAATAAACAAGTAGAGATTAGTTTTCTAGAATGACTGACCTCCTATCTTTCTGTACAGAGATGTATTGGTGTTGATCATACTTTATCAAATTTTCCTGGAATTTTCTCTAATCGTTTAGTTTGTGTATGTAATTTGTCTTCACTTCATGACAATGACCTTTAATAATTTAGCCTATTATGTTTCTATTGTATTGATTAAACATTTGAGTTATTTGTCTTTCTAGTCTAACATATAATATCTTGTGGATTGATGTGGCCTCTGCCTTTCTAAATCTGATTTGAAGTTATTTCAATACTTTTTCCTTGTCACTAAACAAAGTGACATTGCTATGCACTGTGTTTTTTGTCTCTCATTATTTTAAGATTTCCTACTTATTTTTGTCTTTCATTTGTTCATTATTTATGGAATATTCATTTAATCTAATTCTGTGGTTTGATTATATGATCTCCTGGTAAAAGCACATAAAATTCAAAATCTTATTAAATTCTGTAAACTACAAAGTTAACTTGCTATTTGGTGAATTTTTCTATTTCTTGAATCATAAATTCTTCCACGTCACATTTTTACATTTAAAATTTAGATGTTTTTCCTTCCATCAGACATGTATTGATGCTTTATACTTTTGGTTTCTAGGGGTTTCTTTTCTCTTGACACTTTCTGTTCAGTTCATCTCTTGCTTTGGTCTGAAGACGTATTCGTCCTCTTGCTCTCCATGTTTGGGCTTAGCTCCTGCTGTAGTTTCGCTAAGTACACTCTCCATAATGCCAATATTATGCACAGAGAGGGAAAGAATTCATCCAAAGATAGATGTGGATGATTTAAACATAATTTTCCCTTACATACTTTAAAACATTATTTTCCTTTTAGTTAGAAGAAAGTATTTTTTATTTTCCTCACAGGAAAATATTTCCAGGACAGGAATCACCCTTTCAATTCAGAAAGCAACCACTGTTATCTGTTTACCTTCATTATTTCACTTGTAACATCGCTATAGCAGTTTTTATTCAACCAATCCATCAATTTCTAACAGGATTTGGGAAAATGTAAGTGACAATTTTGTGACACCATTGACATATCAGTCTGAGCCCTGTGAAGTGTGACCTAAATTTAAAGTCACATCACAGTGTCTTGAAATCTCCCCTCCTCTTTTGAAAGTTGTATAGAGCACCTTAAGATTTAAGCAAGGAAATTAAGGTTTTTATTTGTGTTTTTTAATCACCACTAGAGATGTTTCCTCTACCTAAATCTTAGATACATAGTAGCTGGAACCCTGCTTGGAACTGACATTTATTCAGTTATTTTTGATATCTGAATTACTTATGTACAAATAGAAAGTTGAGAGTTGGTCATATGGTTTCACTCTGTAATTACTTGGAAATGAATGTGGCTATTTATTAATATAAAGGAAAATGAAAATGAATATAAAAGAACAGTGGACATTAGTTTTTGGGGGGTTGTCCCTCAAAGCCTCCTCTTGTCAGGGGGCTGACTTCTAGAGGCAGCTCCAACGCTGGAGTTAGGGGTGTATGTGCTGCTGGGATTATGGGTGCGAGTGCTGCCCCCACCCTGGGCAGACAGCCCGGATGGAATATGGGGAAGGGAGGGGGCCTCGGCTCTCCTCTGCCTCTGCAGCTGCCACTCCTCCCTGTGCTCCTGCCGCTTAGCTGGTTTCCACCGCCATAAACTGCTGCCCTCTGCAGTGTGCCGCCCTGCTGTGGCTCCAGCAGAGCATGGACTGAAACCTCCACGAACTGTGAGCTAAATAAACCTTTCCCTCCCTAATTCTGGCTGTCAAGTGTTTCGTCCCAGGCATGAGAGAAGAGTAACTGAGACAGTACCGTTTTCATGGCAATATTTTCTGCAGTTTTTGAGTTCTATAAACAAAATATAGACTTGCTTCAATTTATTGTCGTTTATAGATGATGTTATCTTTACAACTTGAATGTTCCTGGCACCTTTACGGAATGTAAACTTACTGAAGGTATGATTTCAGTACAGTGGGCTCTTCCTGTCTCTGCTCCATATTTTGATACTTCCACAATATTTAACTTCTTACTTATCATGCGTAGTATAGTGGTTTCCAGTTAGTGGATAGGCTATTATTGTAATTTGTGGGGAACAGACACTACAAACTGTGCCCACACTAGATGGTAGAACTAACTGATCAATGCAGGTATCTCTGGGCTCCAGCTCGGGCACCCTTGTGTTGTCACCTCCCAGGGGCCCTTGCATTTCCTGAGCACAATTCTATTGGAGTTCAACCAATGAAATCCCTGCAGTTGCCAGTGTCATTTTCTCATTTTAAGTCAAGTGTTGAGGAAGCTCTCACAAGTTGACATAAATGGGAAAGGAAGCCTTTTGTACCAAGGAGATCATCACGTTGATCATGCACTGAAAACTTACTGAAGAAAATGAAAATGCAACCCATGAACTCATGAATGATTCAGCAGCCGTCCTAATTTGCTGAGACTGAGCAAATTTCACTAGTGAGGTGGAGGATCGAGCAAAGTGCTGCATCCCTTCAGATGAAGGCTATTCCTGAGAAATGTTCCAAATTTCAGAGCTGGGAAAGATGAAAAACTGCAAAAGTGAGATTTGAGATAGCTCAGAAGCTTTAGGAAAGAGCTCTTCTCCCCAGCAATGGGCCGGACAGACCTGACAGGGAAGCTGGAGATAAAGCTAAAATAATTAGTGATGATTGCTACATTAGTCAACCTATTTTCAGTGCAAATACGAGTCAGCTGTAGGATGACACCATCTAGGATTTCATAGCCAGGCAGCAAAAGCCCATACTATTTCCAAAGATTCAAAGGGTAGGATGAAACCCCCTTGGCCTCTGGTCCTAGTAACCTACAGCTGAAAGTGATTCTCATCTACAACTTTGGAAATCCTAAAGGCATTCAAACACACTATGAGAAAGGCTGAAAAACCTCGTATGTGGTATGGTAGCATTTATTTATGAAATATGTAAGGTCACTCCTAGGATCTACTGCTCAAAATAAATTATTGCTTTAAAAGTATTTCTTTGGGTCTGGGGAGAAAGCTCAGTTGTCTAAGCACCTGCCTGGCAAGTGCAAGGACCTGAGTTCGATCCCCTGTACTGCATGTGAGGCTGGCCTATAAAACCAGTCATGGTGGTGCATGCTGTGAGCCCAGAACTGGGGTGGCTGAGATCAGAGGATCACCATGAGGCCAACCTGCATAGCGAGATCTAGTATCAAATAATTTTAAAAAATAAATTAAATATTTCTTCCTAGCAGTGCAGCTCATCACTGGAGAAGTCTTGTGATTTATAATGAGATTAATACTGTTTTCATTCTTGCCATTACAAGCAACCCTTCTTTCAAAACATGAGTCAGAGTCATGCTGACTTTTAATTCTATTTAAGAAATTCACTTGGTGAAGATTTGCCTGCTGTGGACAGTGATTCCACTGAGAGAGATGAGCAAAGTTAGTGGAAAATCTTTTGGGAAAGACACAGTCTTCAGGACTCAATTAGGAGGCTGGAGGGTGGTGCACACCTGTGATGACAGCACCCATGAGGCTGAGGCAGGAGGATCCCTGCAACCTACCTGGGCTGCAAAGTGAGCTTGAGGCCAGTCTGAACTGCGTAGCAAGAACTTGTGTCAAAAATAAACCCAAGCAAACAAAGAAAAAAACTTCAAGGAATTCACAGCAGATGTAAAAATAACAAGAGAAGAATCAGAAAACAAGCAAAAGGTCTGACTGGACTGCTGCCATCTTGTGAATCATTTAACAAATGAGAACCTGCTTCCCATCTAGAAGCCAAGAAAGTGATTTGCTGACATGGAATCTACCCTGGTTAGTACCGTCGCAATGAAGAGAGGAGGCAGAAGATCAGCCCGTGATTCTCACAGAAGCAAAACCCTGCCCCAGCATAAAGCTTGCAACACGTAAGGCCTGGTTGGCTGCTAACATTTTTTAGGGAAAACTGTATAGTTAAATAGCCTATGTAGATTTTTCAGTGCAACAATTTATAATACAATATAAACAAAATATTGATAGGCAGTGGGGCATTTTGAAAACCGTTTGGCACGCTTTAAGGTGATATCTGCCCTACCACAGTGATCTGGAGTGTGTTTTACGTATGCCAACACTACTCTTAGAATTTAAATATGCTGTATTTTATTTTGAAAATTATGTTTCCCTGTATTAGAAATTCATGTCAGGTACATTCCTTCTGAAGTATTCTCTTAGTCATGAATATTGACTGATTTATATTATGTGCTTCATCATTAAAGCATAAAAGAAGAAATAAATAGGACAGATAAAGATAATTTACAACTTCTACTGAAATATTTTGAAATGTCTAATTGAGGCAGAGATTACTTTTCCAGTATTTATTATCTCTCTCTTCCTTTAATGAAGGAATATTAAGCTGTTTATGTTCATGTTTACCTACAATGTGGCTGCATCATTAAAGCAATGTTTGCCGAAACAAAATAAATCTCTTTATGTGTAAAGAGACCAATTAATAGAAACAATTTGGCTAACATTTTGACAAAATAGGATGTTTGCTTGACTTTAAGCAAATATCATTTGAAAGAACCCTTGTTTCTTCTCTATTCAGGATTTTCTCCTCTCTACTATAAAGTTAAAAGAAGACACATTATAAATCTAGTGATAAAACAGACAGAATTGACCAATTTACCTCTAGAGTCATGGACGTGCATCCTTGTATCTCCCAGGTTATATAATCTGCTCCCTTAGTAAATTTGGGGATTAGGATTACACTTACGCAAGATCAACATATACCTTAACTATGACAGTCATCATATTGTTAGTCATCAAAAACTAAACAGAAAAATCCAGAAAATAACAACATGTTAGAAGAAAGATAAGCAAAGACACAGTGAAAAATTCTGCATATTTCCCTTTAAGAGAAAAATAGATGAGTATATTCATTACACGTTTCTTGAGTCCCTTCTTTCTTTTTCCACTTCAAGTAACAGTTAAGTCTAAAGAACTGTAAAATTCATTGTGGAATTTGGTGCAAGTGAGACGGAATTATTAAAATATCTGATGAGGATGTGCAACCATGCAGAACAAAGAATTATCTTAAGCTGATAGTTAAATCCAGCAAAATAAGGCAGTCAGGGGAGAGAATTGTTACCTCAATCCATTTATACAAGACATCTGAAGACATCAAATAATTCACAGTAGAGAAAAACAAGAGTCAATTTTGGCAGGGATAGAAGGATAAATGTGAGATGAGATTTTTAAAGGTTGTGGAGTATTAGATTTGCATGAGGTTATTTTGTTTTATATTTATGTTTATTTATATATTTATTATTTATTTTGACACAGGCTTTTGATATGTATTTCGGACTCACGGCAATTCTCCTTTCTCAGCCTCCCCAGCATGTGCCATCACCCCCAGTTTCTGAGCTGGCACAGCACGCTCGGGATTCTGATGCCAGCATGACATGTGGTACTGATACAGGGAGAAAAACTGACCTCAGATGGGTGACCTCCAAACGAAACAAGGAGCCTCCAAATGGCTAGGGAAAAACGATCTCTGGACCAGACCTGTACAAGTTCTTGTTTTCTAAAACTGAAGAATGAATTTTAGGCACAAATGGAGGTTATGATCAGAATAGATTTATTGAGGGAAAGAAAGCTTCTGTTCAAGAGAGGGACAGGAGGCGTGCCCCCCAAGTGGGTAGTTCCTCCCAGAAGCTGTCTCTTACAGGGACTTTTATAGAGGAAAACCATGTGGTGGGGCGGGTCTAAGGTGGTAAAGACTGGGAACTCCCTTAGGTGGGACAAAACTATGGCCAACCAATGGGATTACAAGCACCATTTCTCAGGTAAAATTGATTAAATTCAGGAACAAATAGGGAAGTGAGTCACGAAGCAAGTGGGCATGAATATGGGATGGGGTCTCTTCCTGTTGGGGATTGGGCTAGTGACTCAATAGGGCTCTTTCAAGGTGATTGATACCTATTTAAAATATCAGTCCTTGATGTCCATCCCTAGGAAAGTATGTAACTGTGTTTCCTCTTTTTGTCTTGGTCTTGAGGTATGGCCCATAGGGAGTGTCTGTCTCTTCCAAGTTGCAAAGTCACCTTGTCTGCCATCTTATCTCCTGGAGGGCCTGGACCTCTCTGACTGCCTAGAATATTTCTAACTCAGCTGCCTACAACAGTACCAGGCATCAAACTTAAGACTCTGCATTTGCAAGACAGTGGCCCTATGCCACTGAGCTATCTCCCCAGCCCTAGATTTGCATGATTTTATATCTATGATTTTTTATTTCACAACCATGTGAATGCATTAAAAATTAACAAAATCTTCAGAGTTATTAATATAGTATGACAAATTTAAACATGTAAATATCAATATGTTTATGTTTATAAAAATGTGTATAAAATAAAGCAAAAATAATTTCTTTTTGTAGCTGGATTTGCCTTATGCTTGCCAGGCAGTTGCTGAACCACTGAACTTAATCCCTGGCCCAAGTAGTAAGATTTATATATATCTAGATAATAGACAAACCTGCCTCCGGGGTGTGTTGAAATGGCAGTTGAGATTGGGTGTGGTGGTGTGCACCTGTAATCCCAGCTCTTGGGAGGCTGTAAGCAGGTGGATCACTAGGAGTTCGATCTAGCAGTGACACTCTGAACTCCCTGCAAACCCTTTCCAAAAATGAATACAAAAACAAAAAACATTTTTTCATAAGGAATGACAAATAATTCTGAAATTTATTCAAAAATTTAAAAAACCTAGCTTAGAATCATTTTTATAAACAAAACATTGGGAACTTTACATTATCTGAATTGTAGCTATAGCACTGAAATTATGGTATTCATGTGTTGAGATCAACAAATAGAGTTTAACTGAGAGTATAGAAGCAGATCTGTATGGATATTGTTATTCGATTTTCCACTGAGATTCAACAGCTAGTCGATGGGAAAAGAATAGTCTTTTGAAAAAAAGGCTACCTTAATTTTTGGAAATTTAGCTGTAAAAGTAAATGAATTTTTGTTGAATCTCATGACCCTTATAAAAATTAACACCAAATGGATCATGGACAGAAGAATAAAAACAAAACTACAAATCCTATGGGAGAAAGACAAGAAGAACTCCTTATGAACTTGGGCCATACAGGTTTCTTCTGTGTTTGTGTGTGTGTGTGTGTGCGTGTGTGTGTGTGTGTGTGTGTGTGTATGCAGGGTCTCACTATGCAGCTCAGACTCAGAAATGTATTTGCTTCTCAACTGGGGAGTTGTAAAATTTTGTCTTGGAATGGGTAGTTTCCATTGAGTAAAGAAGTCTACTCTGTGGCTCACATGCTGTCAAGAAGTGCCAGCCCCAGGGAGGGGACACGTTGCATTCTTGCATGGCAACAACTCGAAAGACAAAGAGGAAAGACAAAGCTGTATGCCCCTAAGCAGAAGAGTAGAAAAAAGTGGACTCATTCCTATGAATCTTTTTCACCACAATATCAATGCATTCATTATTAAAACATCATCCTTTCAGCCTCTTTCTAGTGTTAGAAGGTGAGAAGTTATATTTGCAATACATGAATTTTGGAAGAAATATTTGAACCACACTCGACAAATATACAAACTTTTATGTCTCCTGAAAAACAGTAAGAAGATATATAATTATAAAAGGGTATAAAGCTAAACAACATAAGAATATATGAATAGTAAGTAAAACACTGTAGAATTTTCTTCTTCATTGGTTTTAAGGAGAATACAAAGTATTACCAGTCATGAGATATCACTGTAAACATATTGAAATGTCTAACAGTGAAGCACCTCACTCTACTAAGTGTTACCAAGAATGAAGATACTGTGAAAATCTCCAACAGTATCTGTGGCTTGATAAATATCATGACAGTTTCTTATGTGTGAAACACATACTTTTGGGTGACAGGAGTGTTTCCACCCTAGGTATTTACTCAAGATTAATGAAAACACTAGCCCACGCAAAGACATGTACATGAAACTCCACAACAATTTCATTAGTAAGAACAAACCATGAAAACCAGACAAATGAATATTAAGATGAAGAGATACATGTCACTGTAATATATGGAGAGCATGACTACATTGCAATAAAAAATGAACTTTCCTTGTATCTAATGAAACAGAAGCCTTTCTAAATAATTATGTTGAAATAATCCTGCCAGACAAATGGAATATACATGAAAAGATTCTATTTACATAAAATTATTTGAAATGCGAACTAATTTATATCAATAGAAAGCTAGTCAATTGTTGCCATGGTTTCTAGTCTGTATAAAAACTTGCACTACACTTTATAACATTTTCACAGTAACACACTTTAATGAATTTAAAGGAAAGAATTCAGATAAATAAATGTGGGCATCATTTGTCTCCAGGCTGTTCCTCTCTAATGTATCTAATACTACCAATCTCCTTCCTAGGGCCTGTTACACCAGACTTAGTAGCTTCTTTACATCTTCCATTGTTTAGTTTTTCATGACTTCTGTTTTCTCCTTTTTCCCAACACTGTGTTATTTGTACTTACGAGATCATAAAAGAGATAGCTCTCTCTTACAATGCCTGAATTATATTGTTTTTAAAAAAGGGTAAAATTACTCTATTTAGTATATATTTACAATTTATAAGTAGTTTATCTTAAAGATTCCTCTATAACTATAGATGTTATTACTTTCATTAAAGACAGTGCCATGCTAATTGTTAGTTTGTCATCATCCATTATTCATTGTTTTGTCTTGGTGGTCTTGTTATTGTTAATAGTAATGCTTCAGGCATAGCTGTTGCCATCTATTGATGTTCCATGTCTACCAATTTCCAGATTGTCTTGGAACAACAGTCATTGCTACAGTCCATTGTTACAGTCCATTCCTACAGTCCATTTCCAAAGAGCTAAAAAAGCAGACCAAGCAGGCTGCAAATTGTCCTTCCTAACAAAGGAAGGTGGAAGGGTGCTGAGATAAATATAAAGGCTAACACCTAGCTAAGCCTTAAATATCATTAAAAAATTGATGTTGGTATAATCAGAAGTAACTCTTTCTATGAAATACAGGGATTCAGATCAGATCTCTATAATAAAATAAACCACAGAAAGTGTTAATACTGTCACCTTCTAGACACTTGAAGCTGACAAAGACTTCACGGAGAAACAACAGCTTATAGGAAAAATCTCATAAACCAAAAACTCTGCTCACTCTGCTGGACAACAATCTCAAAACAGAGGAAAAAAGAGAGTGAGAGACCACATGTGTATGAGAAAGTGGGGCAACAAGTATCTCTGAGGTCCTGCAACTGTCCCAGGGAGGATGAAGTCATCATTAAAGGAAAGGTAAGAAAACATCAAAGAAAATTAGAGGACAAGAGATTAGCTAGCAGTTACTAGAGGATATTAAGAAGTCCAGTGCCTAATTGGACTTAGAAAACAACAAAGATGGATTCATTACCATAATTACAGAAATTGTAAAGGAAAATTTCTAAAATATAAGAAAGGATTAAAAATACTGATGCCTACAGATCACAAAAAGTATATTTAAAAAAATCTCACCAAGGCATATCCTTAATAAATTGTCAGATATCCATTAAAAATCAAATTTTAAAGGCAGTCAGAGAAAAATAAAATATGATATATAAATTTAATCAATTAGAACCCTAATGAACTTCTCAAACACAAAGCTAAAAGGCCTAAACAACTTGGTATGAAGTATTTCCAACACTGGGAGCAAATAACCTTCAGCTGACACTAAATTATCCAGCAAAGCTATCCTACAAAAGTGATGGAGAAATAAGGCATTTTCATAAAAACGATAAGTTCAAAAGATGTATGAAGGGCCAGCCAAGTAGCTCAGGAGATTCAAGTTCCTGCTTAGGCAAAGTGCAGTGACCACCCCTAGGGCATGCTGAGATAGCAACTGAGACTGGGCATGGTGGCGAGCACCTGTAATGCCAGCACTTGGGAGGCTGAAAACAGGAGTGTCACTATGAGTCCTGTCTAAGTAGTGAGATCCTGTAGGCCCTGTCCTAAAACAATAAATAAATAAATACATAAATAAATGAATGAAAGAAAGAAAAAAGATACATGAGTGATAAATGAACATTAAAGAAAATACTTTAGAATATTCTTGACAGAAACAGCAAGATGACACAGCTAATAGCATGTGGGAAATGAGAATCACAAGTAAGTCAATGAATAGACAACAATATTAGAAGAAGCAAAAACAAAGTATTCACCAACTGGTAAAGAAGGAACTGTCATAGCAAATAATCAACACTTCTTAAATATTTTTCAATGTTAACAACCTCTGTGCTCGAATTAAAAGACACAGATTAACAGACTAGATCAAAAAACAGAATTGAACATTCTGATGCATTAAATACAAAAACTTCAGGGCTGGCAGAATATCTCAGTGGAATAAAGTGCCTGCAAGCAGGCACAGGGGCCAGGGATTTGATCTCTTGGTCTGCTGCTGCCAGGCCCACCCCTGGGGTGTTCTGACACAGCAATTAAGACTGGGCATGGTGGCACGCACCTGTAATCCCAGCTTTTGGGAGGCTGTAAACAGATGGATTGCTATGAGTCTGATCTAGTACTGAGACCCTGAACACTACTGTTACTTTTTCTTTTGGGGGTGGGAGTAAGTAAATAAAAAAAAATTACAAATGTTTAAAGAATAGAAAAACTTTAACGTGGGCTGGGGAGATAGCTCAACTGTTTAATCAGCTGCCTGGAAAGTGCTGTAGCAGGGGTCCATGTCAAGCGGCACGCCTGTAATCCCAGGGCTGGATAGGCTGAGGCAGGAGGATCACTGTGAGTTTGAGATATGCAGGGAGACACTTTACCAAATAAATAAATACACACACACACACACACACAGAGAGAGAGAGAGAGAGAGAGAGAGAGAGAGAGAGAGAGAGAAATCTCATATAATTCATAAGATAGTCACAGCTGAATCATTATTGTAAAACAACATTTCATGCATGAACCATGAAAGCAGGAAGGAACAGCAGATCTAATATCAGACATAGCAAACTTCCATCTAAAACTATAGAGGAGAAAAAAAATAAAACTATAGAGGAGACTACATGCTAGGCAAGGGAAGAATCCAACAAACAGAGATTATATATATATATATATATATATATATATATATATATATATATATATGTATATATATATACACACACTTAGTACTAGAGCACCTGTCTGCATTAAACAACACTGCTGAAATTGAAAGATCAAAGAAAACATAACAGTAAGAGTAGACGATTTTAACTAACTACAATGGACCTGCATTTGGTAAAGATGGTGTGCACAAAGACACTTGATATGGGAACTGTACTGGAAGAGCATGGGAAATTGCACCTAAAATTGTTACTGGTGACCATGTGCAGTGATGCTATTTTTTTTTGTATTTCATAATGTAGTCTCAATGTAGCTTAAATGTCTAATGTCTCTAGTTTTATTTTCATTTTTAGTGTTTGTAATTTGTACGTTGATAGATGTTCTTAGACTGCAGGAGTTATTGTCAATGTGTAATGTGGGTTTCATAGAATCATCTAAGGTGGCATACCAATTTTTATAAGTAATATTTGGATCATGCTAATAAGTATGTATTTGACAACCCATTAAAACCTGCCAACTGATTAGACATGGCCATGTGCTAATTGATCAAAATAAAATTTTTAAGAGAATAGAAACAGAGGCAACTACCATGGAGTAGAAGATTCACTGCGCTGTCTAGAAAAGGAGGGGTTCAGTCTCCACTCCACACAGACATGGCATATACTGCACGACAGAAGCAACACATTGTGGGTTTCTTTTACTACTCACCTTGAAGTGATTTTGATATTAGAGTCATTTTAGCTGTCTGTTGTTGTTTCTGTTTGTATTTGTGCTGGAACATCTATTGGAGGAAATATGACTTTACCTTTTGTATTTAGCAGAATTTTCTGGACCACAATATACTACGTCCAAACATCAGTTGAGAATATTATATTAAGAAGCTTAGATACAAAGAACTATTGGTCATGACATCACTTAGAGATTTCATCAATTTTACTTAAAAGTGTGCAGCTTTGCTTGTAGGTAGGTGCACATTTCACTGCATGAAGAGCCATCACGATAATGGCTATGTTGAGCAGCACCCGTTGCTTATTCACTGGTCCTTCAGGCATGATCCCAGCCTTCACATTCAGACAGTTTCCACAAGCTTTCGTATCAGCTCTGTGAGGCAGGTCCTGATGTTAAGCCTGTTTCACAGATGTTCGAACAAATCTGCACGTAAATGTCTTCAGAACGCGCTAACTCAGGACATCTCAGGTAAAAAACATAAACAGCACAGAAATGCAAGTACTGCCTGTCTCTTCTATGTTCTCTTGTATATTCTAAGCATCGATGTTGTTGACGTCATGTATTTGGAAAAGTTTTATTTTCTTCATAAAGAACTCAAGTTCTATGCATTTCTTATTTAACAAGTTTAAATCTCTTCTAAATCATTAACATCCTGTGTCTCTGAGGTAAGCTCAGCAGAATTTATACTTGATGCTTTGTTTTGTGTAATAATATTTTTAAATTTTAGCAAATAATTATTTTTTCTTGGTTAAAAACAGATTTGCATATTTTTTTCTTTTCTCTGTCATTTATTTATTAACTTATTTGTTTATTTATTTATTGGAATGGGGTCTTGCTGCACAGCTCAGACACCTAGTGACCCTCCTCTCCCAGCCTCTCCAGCTCTGGGATCCGGGCATGGGCCACCAACCCAGTGCGGAGTTATTGCTTCAGCACAATCTAAGTCTTTGTATGTTAAACTTTAGTTTTGTAATATCAGTGATAGCACTGCATACCATTTTATTAATTAAATAGTATTCATCAGGAATCTATTCAGATCCCTTTCCTTTGAGTTAGGGCACTACACACTTAGAGATAAAATCATGTTTAATCCCATTCTGAAGTCTTATATAATACTTTAAGACAGAATCAGAAAAAATTTTTTGAATAAATGACCTAATTATAATTTGCTCCACGAAAGAGTTAAACTTAAGTTGAATACGTTGCTTCTGTGCTTTGGCACAAAACAAAACAGGAAAGCAAGGCCACTAGAGATATAAGAGATTTGAAAACAAACTTGAGCATTTACTGCTTCGTGTTCTCATTTGTAGCCTAAAAACTGACACAAAAGCAAACTATGCTATTTGAAATTTGACTTTTTAGATTTAGGACAACAATCAAATAAATGAGCAAAGAAGCTTGGGAAGCCACATGTGGCCTAGATTCGTTTTTTAAGAAATCATTCTTTTTTTTCATTTTCCTTTTTAACCTGACTTAAAACTCACAGCTTCTGCATCCAAATACACAATACGAAGTACAGAGGGAGGTGTCTGCTTACGAAGCTGGGCTTCCCAAGTCACGATTAACCTCAATTGCAGATTTTGTTTCTATGCTGTGCCCTCTCTCCTCTGTGCTCAGTCCAAGGAACATTTCGGAAGTTCTATTCACTGAGGGCTTAAATTCTGTGCTATTTCAAAACAAGTATTACTTGGCCTGATTTTTCAAGATATGAAAAATCCAGGCAGGTGACAAATGAAAGATTTTTTTCATCACCTGAAGTGACCTGAAAGGAACAAAGCATTGTCATCGTTTTGATCTGTGCTGTTCTCCAAGTCTCCAGCACCGAAAGTTGGTCCACCTGGCAGACTGTTCATGGGTGGAGCCTTGGGGTACTGGCTGGATCGTAAGGGCTCTGATGCATTCTGAGATTAAATCATTGATCAGCTTGTAATTTGGAGGGCTGGTGGAAAGGAAAGGGATCTTGGAGAATCGTCTCTCTCTCTCTTTCTCTTCCTTCCCTTTTCTTCCATGTCACATGCTTTGACCATTGTCCTGGACCTCAGCTGAATTTTAAGGCAATGGACCCAGCCGCTTGTGCACAAAGTGACTGAAGCCATGAAGAAATGCAAGCGTTTCCTGCTCTAAGTTGATTATGTCGATTGTTTTGCCACAGTTGTGTAGAGCTCTCTATCACAGACATCCTAGACAGATATTAGGATTGTTCGATACTTGTGCATTATCATTAAAGACCTATGAAATTTGAGGTCTGATCGATGTTTATAGTATGTGTGCCCATGTTTATGGCAGCACGATTTGTCACAGCTAAATGTTGGAAACAACCCAAATAACCATCAACCGAGGAAGGAAAACATACTAGGTGGCTCATTGTGCTTGCTGTGCTACCGCTTGATTTCTTTGTAGTATTAGATGAACTTTTTCCTGAACAAATTTTGACCAGAAATATATAGCATTAATGATGTTAGACAAATGACTTGAGGAAGCCACACATTACAGACCCTGCTGCCTTTTGGTCCAAATAATCTTCAGTCTCTTAAACCTTCTTCAGACAACTTATACACATGGAACTCATAGATGCTTACATTTAGCCTTACTGCTTCTTGACTGTGTCAAGCTTTTTTTTTTTTCTTAGAACAGATAAATACTCAGTTCCAATATTCACACTGATACATTCATTTAATTTATTATTTATTTATTTATTTATTTTTCTGTATTTCAGGGAAGGGTCCACAGGGTGTTCAGGGTCTCACTACTAGACTGGATTCATGGTGATTGTCCTGGTTACAGCCTACCAAGTGTTGGGATTATGGGCAAGTGCCACTACTGTCAGTTTCAATTGCCATCTCAACATGTTCTGGGGCAGAGCTGGCATGGCAGGCCTGGGGATCGAACCCCCAGCCCCTGTGCCTGCTTGCAGGAGCTTTAATCCGCTGAGCTATTTGGTTGGCCCTGATACATTCTTTTATGTTAACCTAAAATAATGTAAAGATATCTATGTAGCATTTTATTTTATTTTATTATTTTATTTGTGGTACCAGGAATCAAACTTGGGACCTTGCTCTTGCCAGGCAGGCATTTATGCCACCCAACTATTTCTCCAGCCTTTCTATGTAGCATTTTATATTACACATGATACAAACAAGGAATATCTACCAGCATGAACACTAACTTGAAGTGTGCATCATCTTGTATATGAAACACTTGCATGTCATATCAGAAGTTTATCCAAAATATTTATTGAATATCATGTGTGTGTGCAAATAATAAAAGAAAAAATACAAGTTAGATTCCAAGTCATTGTTGGAGTACAATTAATATTGAGAAAATATTTAATATAGCTTATGGGAAATTAGTCTCTCTCTATCTGCTTAGAAACACAGATACAGGCCTGGTGGGATCCCAGGGAAAACAATGCTTCAGTTTTAAGAAATAGGGTCCAGGGAGGCAGCTCAGTAGAATAAGCACCTGCCTGGCAAGTGCAGGGTCCTGAGTTCAATCCCTGGCACCTCAAAAAAAAAAAATTACAATATAACCTTTGTCTTCTTTGTAGCATAACAGAAGGGATAAGGAACCTCACTTCCTCTGGAGTATCCGGCTATAAATTTTAATTATTTGTCTACTCTGCAAGATAAATAGCTCTATAATGACATGGATATGTTTGTTTAGTTTCTAAAACAGATGTTTTTGGATGATGTCGATATCAGGTTTTGGCTGATGACACCTCAGCTTTTGTTACATTATTTCTGTGGCTATTTGTGTATGAAGTTCTATTGAGTCTTGTTTTGAATCAGGTTGTATGTGACTTGTCACCTGCCTTTCTACACATTCAACCCAGTTTTTCTTCCCTCTGCATATATTTTGATGTCCTTTCTACCAGTGCTCTATGCATGAGGTTGCTTTACCAAATGCCATAGTCTTTGTTTAAAAAATTCCATGAGGGCCAGCTGTATAGTTCAGTGGACTAAGTTCTTGCTTAGGTAAGCATAGTGGCCAAGGTTCCATCCCTGGTTCTGCATGCAGCACCACCCCACCTTCAGGTGCTCTGAGCCGGAGATGGAATCTGGGAATGGTGGCACGTGCCTCTTATCCCAGAAGTAGGGAGGCAGAAATCAGGAGGATCACTATGAGTGTGGGCTGTGATAGTGTAGGTGAAATTTCCCTCAAGAAATCATTAGAAGCTGTCCAGCATGCCTTGTCACAGTAAATCACAAGTGACTATGCAGTGTGTGACTGGTCATTTTCTCCCCTCCCACTCCCCTTTCTTTCCCTCTCCTCCCCTCCCCCCTTCTCTCTGCTGCTCCCCTCTTCTCGTCTCAGCCATGAGTGTTGATGGCAATGGCTCCATGTTCTACTTATTAGGGATGATGGTTCTAGAGTGAAGTACAATGATTGGCTCTTAATAAAAGCTTTTGAATGGTGGGTTAAATATATTAATGCTATCTGAGCTCTTCAAAACAAATGACATATGTAAAGTTTCAAATTAGAGAGCAGCCCTTTTCCCACAGTGACCATCAAAGAACAGTAGCCATGGCCCTCCACTGTCCCATGGCCGAGGGACTCAACAAGGGCCACAAAGTGCCTAAGAATGTGAGCAAACCAAGGTACAGCCACAGTGGTGGACGCCTCACCCAAAACACTAAGTTGATGTGAGACAGGATCCAGGAGACGTGACTTTGCCCCCTGGAAGCAGTGCACCATGGAGCTGCTCAAGCTCTCTCCAAGGACAATTGTGCCCTCAAGCTCATCAACAAAAAGATAGTAATGTAGAGAAAGCAGAGCTGAGCAACATGCTGGCCACCATGAGAAAGGCAGCTGCCATGAAGACCTGAGTCCCTCTGGAATAAAGATTTGCAGGAAAAAAAAATATAGAACTTAGAAACAATGATTCAATGTTTTTAAAAAGTAATAATAAATTATGGGAAGAATAATGTAGGAAACTTCTCTTCAGGCAAAGACCAACTGCCATGTGTAGACAACAGTCCATTTTTCTGAGTATAATATACAAGCTGTAATATATATATATATATATATATATATATATATATATATATATATATATGTAAACATAAAGTGAGATATTTTTGCTCTATAGATTTAGTCCTCCATATAAGCACATAGTTAATTTCTAAAGAAATTTAGTTTAAAATATTGAGTTTTGGAAATGATTGCCAATTATCCTTTGATCAACGTTCCTGAATATGTTCAAACACATTAAAATCCTAAATGCATGATTTATAAGGGCCATGCATACCTATTTTGAATGAAGCATGGAAACATCCTGCCTGACATTCTATCCAGTGGCATTCATTTCACAGTGTTTTCTCAGGCAGTTTAACACATTAGCTTTCTGCTAGTAGATGTGAGATTTGGAAATCAAAGGTTATGTTTCATCTTTATGTTAAAAGCCAAATTATTTCAAGGCTAAACTGAGCACTTCTGTTTCTCTAAAGAGAAACCTTGGCTCCTGAGACTGTCCTGCTGCCTGTTGTTTTCACTTTGTTTTCTTGATAAAATTTAAGTAAGTTTCACATGTGTGGT
>PVKA01009104.1:18576-69939 GCA_004027165.1 Ctenomys sociabilis
GTGTGTGTGTGTGTGTGTGTGTGTGTGTGTGTGTGTGTGTGTTTGTGTTTAGAAAACCTAACAAACAGAAATCTTGGCACTATGTTCAAAGTCATTGCCCTCCTTGTAGGAAATTTCTTTCCACTGTCCACCATCATCTGAACTCTCCACCTGGCACTGGACACAAAGAAATCTTCTTGATCTTTCACAGTTTTCACTCCATTTACCAAATGTGGCTGATTCCTGTGAAAGCAGAACTTTAAATGTTATAGTGCAGATTTAAAATTGCCCAAAGTTGCTTCATATTCAGAAGTATGGCTTTCAAAAAGTGATTGGAGCATGATGCACTATATCCATCAGTGAATCAAGCCTGGATGAATTCCTGGCTGCCGGGGCTAACAGAAAGTGGGGTCTGGGCAGAAGCTTGGAGGGCAGAGGTCAGCTTTTCCTTCCAGAGTAACCATTCTCTGTCAGCTTCCTGGTTGACATTGGTGAACAGCTTTCCTCAATTTAGCTTCCCTGCATGCCATTTCACTTTGCATCTGCATGAATTGAGTCCCCTGAAAGATAAAATAAGCCTCTTGCCTTTTAAATTGGATATTTCATGCCTGGGAGAGAAGTGACTAATAATTTAAGTTAGCTAGGAATTGTACTCCATTGCTATGAAAACTGGTTTAAAATAGTTCCAATATGGTACCTTTAATTCAGGTAAAATAAAGTAAGTATAGTGTCATATTTTTGGAGATATTTTATATGGAAAGTGAATTTATAAAATACAATTGTAAAGAAAGACAAAATTGTCTTCAGCCAAGAGCTCATCCACCACTCGAATCAGCCTTGTATTATTAAGCCTTGTCTGATGGTCCAGAGGATGTGAATGTCCTAAGCCAAAACAAGTCCAGGACTATGGACAGTGGCTTAATGTATTGTGTTTCTTCTAGCCAAAATATTGGAAAAATAGTTCTTTCAACATTGTCAAAAATGATTTAGGACATTGTCCTTCCTCCTACAAACCACTTCAAAATTTCTGTCAATTTATCCCTTAAGCCCAGTCAAGGATGAAAAGGAAATAGCGATGGATTTTCAGTCAAATTCAAACTTATTTCCTTTTATAATTTTTATGTTTGTTGTAATAAAATGGAATGTTGCTAAAAATGAAAAAGTTATTTTAATTTGGTTAAGCAGTTGTTGTTTAGCTTTTTTCTTTCATTTTTTTTTCAGTAGGGCACTGAGCAGTTGTTCTTCAGATCACGTCTGGTGGCTCTGCAGATTACAACAGAGAACTTGAAGGCCCAGAGGGAACAGACCCTGAAGGTGTCACCAAGAACAACTGGGATGAGATTGTTGATAATGTTGTTGACAGGAACTTAAAGGAGTCTCCTCTTCAGGGCATCTATGCTTATGGCTTTGAGAAGTCTTCAGCTATTCAGCAAATAGATATTATTCTTTGTATCAAAGACCAAAAAGGTAATTCTGAAGATTATATGGGAGCAACTTGTCATGTGTGCATTGTTGGAACAAATATTGGAAATCATATCATGAGTAACAAGGGATCCTTTTCCCCCCAGTCAATAGCCTGTGGACTTTTACTGTAGCTTTTACTGTGTGTGTAAGGCATCTTGAATCCTAGTCCATTTCCTTGGTGCTGTTGTCCTGCAAAGTGAGGCACAGACTCTCATAGTCTTGTTGAAAGACCGAGTTTACTAGGATTATAAGTGTACCCGTCTGATGTTTTTACTGTCTAAAGTTTGTTTATGTCAGTCCTGGACATCTCCAAATTTCAGTGACATTAAACTACAAAAATATATTCCTTCCTTACACAACATTTCCATTGGAAGTAAATAATGAATGGGAAAGTGGCACTCACCCAGAAAGCTGACTGATGGAGACTGCTCTATTGTATGCTGTGTGTGCTGCTCACAGTATATAATTTCTATGTTTTGAACTGTCAAGGTCATGTCTGCCCTGGGAATGTCATGCTTCACTCACCATTTTTTTTTTTTATGGTGGGGGAAAGGGTCTACAGGGTCTACAGAGTCTCACTGCTTAGATTGGACTCACAGAGCGATCCACCTATTTACAGCCACCCAAGAGCTGGGATTACAGGCATGCACCACCAAGCCCAGTTACAGTTGCTGTCCCAGGGGGCATGGCCAACTTGGCAGGCCCTGGGATCAAATTCCCTGCACCTATGCCTGCTTGCAGGTGTTTTAATCTGCTTAGCTATTTGGCCGGCCCATCACTTGCCATTCTCAGTCCTTGGCTAGAACTTCTAAATAACCCCACACAAATACAAACCTCATCAGTAACGAAATAATATCAGTTTTCACCAAACGAGAAAGGAATAGATATGTTTGGTATATAGCACAAATTGCTTTTCCCCTCTGGCTATCATAACTTTTTTGTATTCTTTTTCCATGGTCACAACACTTATTCTTTCATCTTTAAGAGAAGCAACCATCTCATCTAATTCCTGCATAAGTCTTAGTCTGTTGTGTCAGGGGACCATGCAACTCTGTACTTGAATTCTAGGTCAGACTTCATGACTGAATGGCTGTAGCAACTGTCACTCTTAATTTAAAAAATGCAATTGCTTTAATTTATATTTATATATTCTTTATTTTGTTTTGTACTTCTAGCTTCAAGTGAATTTCATGTGGCCCTAATCTCGCAAACATCTTTGTTATATTTTTTTGTTGTTAATTTTCTTGAAACGTGTTTCTCTATATTTTTGGGGGAAAATTCATGTTTGGGCCTATTTAGTATTCAGAATGAGAGCAATGCATCCTACATATGAAAAAAATTGTCGATAATTACCTCAAAAAAGAGTTTTTAGCAAGAAATGTAGCAGCATAAATGTTACAATTTTCATTGCATCCATGGGGACAGATAACTTAAGTAAATGTCTTTGTCCAAAGTCCTCTCAGTTTTATCTTTCAGACAGTAGAAATGAAAGCTATTTTTCAGTTTCTTTCCATGTAGCTACCAAAAAGTGAGATTCTCTCCTTCTTTTCATTCCCCTATTATGACAAAAGTCAATTATTTTAGGATTTTCACCTATACCTTGGAGTAGTTTATGAAACAGTATGAATTGCAATGAGCAAGGGCTGATGATGTTCTTCTTTCTTTTTCTTTTTAGAAGCATAGTTAGCTAGGTACTTTATTTGCTTCTAACATTATACCAGACAGCAGTCTGTCATTTGTTATATGAGCTCTCTTCTTCCATCCTCCAAAAATAGCTTTTGCATTTTGCGGTGTGGTCAGCAGTTGATTTTGTTACAGTAACGTCTTTTATCAGGGAGCTCACTTTCATATTATTAAAGAAGGATGGAGTTACATACAGTAATTATAAATTTCAAATTATCTGTGACTCTATAATAATTTCTTATTAATTGATCAAATATAAATAGAAATGACTTCCATCAGAATGATATAGTAAGCACAGTCTTAGACGTTGCTAGTTGCCATGGAAAATAGTGAATTTTATGTAAAATACATTTAAAAGTAATTAAATGCTCAGGCTCAAAGCCACACTCTCACTCCTTGAAATTAATCATAGAGCTATAACGAGTATAGGATAGCCGGCATATGTAAATCCAACATTTGACTGGAAGGAAAAGACCTTGGAGTCTGGCTGACAGATACAGACATCCATTCTGATTGCCCCTGAGAATGGCCTGAGGCATGTATTTTTTGTTTATTTATTTATTTATTTATTAGAGAAGGGTCTACAGGGTGTTCAGAGTCTCACTACTATATTGGACTCCTAGTGATCCTGCTGTCTACAGCTTCAGAAGAGCTGGGATTATAGGTGTGCACCACCATGCTCAATCTCAATTCCCCTCTCAGCAGGCCCCCGGGGGGCGCGGCCAGGAAGGCAGGCCCAGGGATCCAGCCTTGGCCCTAGTGTCTGTTTACAGGCACTTTAATCCACTGAGCTATTTGGCTGGCCCTTCTGAATTGCGTATTGGCAGAAATGAGGAAGGATGACACTGAGGAGTCCATGTGACAATCAAGTGGATTACCTAATGTGTGCTGGACATTGCTAGTCCTGGCACAGTAAATACAGGATCTAAAACACCTAAAGGCTGTCCTGAAAACAATAAAGCGAGAGTCCTCTGTGACAAGCAACAGTGGAAAACCTCAGTGCAGAAATCACAGAATAAACTGATTCGGTCACATTGTCACTAAGAAGTGTCACATCTAAATGTAGCTGCCACAATCTGTCATCTCACTAATCACTCACTGTATGCAAATATTAATCTGAGTATCAAATGTCTATTAGATTGGGATGATATATCATAATCATATTAGTAGGCATCAGTGGTAGCTTGCTTGTTCACCATGAATGACGCTCTTGGCTTCATTCTTGGCATTGCAAAAAATAGCATTAATGAGCATTTAAGGACAAACACTTTAAAGTATACTTATTACAAAGAAAATGACTTTAATGGGATTTATGAGTCACTTAATAAGAACTGCATTGTTTTGGTAAAATATAACATTATATTCTAACTCTTTACTCTTTTCTTATCATTCCTAAACCAATTATCCATAAATTTTACACAGAATGAGAATAGCCATTTGATAGGAAAGATAACTTGGGAAAGTCACCACAATATACAAGGAATTATAGATTAAAGCCATGAATAAAATGACATAGAGTGATACATATGCATTGCACATATATTTTGTTATAAATCTAGAATTAACTTATTACTCCATAATCATTACTTTCTGGAAGAAAGATTTTTACAGTTCAATAAAATTTCATTAAATGGCTGAAGTATGTAATTTGTCATCATTCAGATGGGAAATTCTAATTAAAGCCAAAAATAGGTATTTAAAAATCTATTTGAGTTTCAGTAAGAATCATAGCTTACTGTTGTTGATTCATTAAATATTT
Source organism: Ctenomys sociabilis (assembly GCA_004027165.1). Lineage (NCBI taxonomy): Eukaryota > Metazoa > Chordata > Mammalia > Rodentia > Ctenomyidae > Ctenomys > Ctenomys sociabilis. The sequence continues at coordinate 23,462 of PVKA01009104.1, forward strand.
TTATTTAACTTCAATTTTTGTAATTAGGTTGTGCTTTTTGCATTATTCTACAGCATATTTGTGCCAGAGACCCTTTATTTTACTTGTCCATTGTAATCTGAAAAGATATTACTAGAAAATTTAAGTATATCTACAGTATTCATAAAATGCATTTAAAGTATGTTTCCTTTCCTAGAGGCATTTCGAATACTCAATACTGTAAACGTTTCTTTACATGACATGGTGCTACACGTTTTGCCATTATGGAAAAATATAAGGCATGGTTTCATTCAATTTCATGAATTTATCAGTATTTTATATTTTGAGCTTAATGCTCTGTCTTGGCATATTGGTTACGATTAAGCTTCTCTTAGAAAAACAAAATGATTGCGTAAATAATATTTATGTTTATTGAGTACATGTGCATGCAGATGCTCAGGCAAGGAGCTCCGGAGCAGACAGGGTAACTGGAAGCAGTGCCCAGGATGGTGGTCTATGCACCACAGAGCTGGAGGGTACGGGCGGCCCACACCGAGAGAAGCAAGCGCAGAGCTCCAGTCTGAGAGCGGAGGCCTGGTGCTTATTGTGAAGTCTCCCTTAGGATCTGTAGGAAGGTAAAAAAAAATCAGGGTCTGAGGTCCACAAGAGGCAGCCACAAAGACATGACTCAAGCAGAATTGAGGACTTCATAATGCATACCAGTAACCTTCCTCTTTTCCTTTTAGGCCATCCTCCCCCAATTTGGTGGCTGGTATGTCAATCATCTATGGAATCTGTCACACCCTTTGAATATCTGGGCTCTCTCTCTCTCTCTCTCTCTCTCTCTTTTTTTGTCAATTCAGCCCACCCTGAGGGCAGTGCTGGAGTGGTGGCATGTGACATGTGGTGCCTGGGACCTAGCTGCGGTCCCCTGCAGTTGCCTAAGCTTATCTACGCAAGGGACTTTAGGCCACTGAGCTATTTCCCTGGCCCCTGGTAGGTATTTCTTAATGCAGTAAAACTGACCTATTATAAATAGAGGGATATCTAGTTTTGTGGATTTTAATTGTCTAGACCAAATTGTAGAAGTCTGACTTCAGAGACTTAAGAGTTTTAAAATGTACTATTTAGGGTATGGTCTTTCCAATAATACCATTTCCAATTTTTTGGCAATTTTATTTTATGTCATTCCTTCTGTAATATAATTGGTCAAAAATTATCATAATCATGGAATTTGAAGAGAACTATAAAAATCATCATACAAATGACTTCTCTTCAATTAATTCAATAGATGCTTCTATGTCAATGGTACATTATTGGCCCTTGAAATCCCCGATTACTCATACTCACATTGTTCTAGATAGAAATCTCAATACCAGATTTCATTCTGTTAGAGGTATATCTATCCTGGAATCATTTTGCACTTTTATAATCACTGCAAAAGTTAAGTAATCTGTGAATATTTAAAATACTAACATTGAGTAATTGCTTACACAAATGCATTTCTTTGGGAAATGAAGAGGTCACATCATTAATTGGAACTGTGGGAGGTCATCTGGGTATGTATTAAATTGCATGAAGGTTCTTAAAAAATCGGTTAAAATATCTGCAATAATTGATCTTGTCTGCCTCAACTGCAATCCACAATTGATCCCATAGCTAATGAATGAAGTTGCCTCAATTGTCCTGTGCTTGTTGATAAGTTGGAAAATAATATATTTTTCTCAGATGCAAAAATTAGTGAAAATCCTTCTGAGAAAGTTCAAAGATTATGTGTATACATAAAACTCTCTGGAATATGAGTTTATTTCTCTTTTATGCTTTTGAAGCAAACAGGATCTCCTATGGCACTGTAACAAAAGTTAAAGTTAATTTACTATGAATTACATAAAATTGAGCAAGCAGGCAAATGTGTTAGCTTTTGTTCACCCTTCCTAAACTGCACAGACTGATAGAAATTACACAAACACCTTCTTTATGCCCACTTTCACATCTATTTTAAAAGTATCAGGTTGGTTATTTTACTCTATTAAAATATAACAGCAAGACCTTATTTCTCACTTGTGTGCCATGACTTTTGGCAAAATGTCTCTAAAGTTTTGGGTTTTGGAATGATTTTCTGTTTCTAATAGCTAGTATTTTCAATATTAAATTTTAAAGAAATAATAAGAAAGTGAGTGAATAAAATGATTGATCTGAAGCCATAAAACCAACATTTGGTTCATTTTGTGTTTGATGTAACTACATGGAGTGTGCATTGATTATATTTTCTTTATAAACATAACCATATTATTCATTTTATCATTTATTTACTTATTTTTTATGTATTTAATACAGGGACTACAGGGTCTCACTACACAGATTGGACTGTCAGTGATCCTGCTGTTTTCAGCTTCCCAAATGCTGGAATTACAGGTGCGGGCTAGCACACCCAGTGTCAATCACAGCACAGAGTGCCTCCTGGGGGTGGGGCCAGCAAAGCACATGGGATCAAACCCCCATCCCTGGGCCTGCCTAAGCAGGTGCTTTAATGTGCTGAGCTATCTGGCCAGCCCTCATTCTTTTATTGAACAACTTACTGCTCACTCTTTCTGGACTCAGACATCATACTAAGTCCACACAAAAATTCTGAGTAGATCACTTATAATGCCCTGATATAGTACAAAATATGATGAGACCGGTAAAATTACATAAAGAAAGCAGTAAATCTTTCAATGCGCTATCAGATAATCTTCCATTCCTTTTTGAAATATAACAGAGAATAATATGAATTTTGGTAAAATGTCTTAATAATGGGACTTAGATTTAGATATTAGATTTCCCATAAGCAGATTAAATATATAGTACTGTGCACATGTAGCACACAAGTACAGAAAATTCTGTAATATATAATCACAGAATAATGCATATGCATGTATATATGCATATATATACTATGTATACTACTATATATAAAACTACATCAACATTGCTACTTCTTTTAAATCTTATTTTATGAAGTTATAAATTTCAGTTTTTTAATTTTAGGGAAGGGTCTACAAGGTGTTCAGGGTCTCACTACTAGATCGGACTCAAAGTGATCTGCCTGTTTACAGCCTCCCAAGTGCTGGATTACAGGTACACACCACCATGCCCAGTTTCATTTGCCATTTCAGCATGCCCTGGGGCGGGGCCAGTATGGTAGGGCCAGGGATCAAACCCCCAGCCTCTGCTCTTGCTTACAGGCACATTAATCCTCGGAGCTATTGGGCTGGTCCTTGAAGTTACAAATTGCAATTATACTTTTGAATATTTCAAAATATTCATTATTCATTTTCCAAAGATTTATAGGACTTATTTTTTAAATGTATTTAGTACATCAACTGCAGGGTCTCACTACACGGATAGTGATCATAGTGATCTTCCGGTTCTCAGACTTCCAAGCACTGGGATTACAGGTATACACCACCACAGCAAGTCTTATGGGCCTCCCTGCATACCCCAGGGGTGGGATCTGCATGGCTCTCTGGAAACTGAACCCTGGTCCCTATATCTGCCTAAACAGTTTCTTTAGTCTATTGAGCTATCTGGCTGGCCCAGGATTTATATTTTTAAACATAGTAAGATTCACAATTTTTCTTATGCTTATTGAGATTTCCGAAATTTACATCTTTCAAACATTTCTGTAATTATACAATTAAGGAATGAGATTAGTTTTATAAAGTCTTTGAATTTAACTTTTCTTATTCAGTGAACACAGATCATATTAGACAAGATTGCTATTTGAAAGAAAATTTAAGTCTTAGTTCTATGCTCATTATAAAAACAGAATTTTGTGTTTGTCTTTTGGGGCAGGGTCTCACCAGGTAGGCCTGACTGGTGAGGATTCAGGCAGTTGCGCTTCTCACAGTCTTCTTGACACCTGAGGTTTCCAGCATGCACCAGGGCAACATGTCAAAAATGAATATTAATTGTCTAGGCTTCTGTTTGAAAGAAGTGACTACCTACTGAGCAATTGCAAAAGACTGGTTTTCTGAGGATGTCGGAGTTGGAACAAAGTTTGAGGATGACAAGAATGTGGGCGCTCATCAAGGGGAACTGAGTTCATTCTCAAAGAGAGAGATACCTATGGGCTCACTGGGGTGGTTGCCAGCGACCTTCAGCATGGTAGAAAACAGCAGCGGAGTCAGAGTGAAGAGCTTACATGCTTGAGCCTGAGAGGTTAAGCTGCAAACAAAGAAAACAGCGGTCTTGAAAAGACTGCACAATTTATCCCACGTAGTCTAAATTGTGCTTCTGAAAAATTTTAAATGGAATGAAACACAGAATAGGTTCTCAATTCTGTGTATTCCATCTGTGTGTGTGTGTGTGTGTGTGTGTGTGTGTGTGTTTGTGTGTGCGTCCATCCAACACAACAAAATAAGGTAGGAAGGGCATAAAGTAAATCAACTCTTCTATACCAAACAAAATATGGCACAAATATTGCTACCTCATTGACCTCTATAAAAATGTTTTCATGAGCAGCTCATAATTAAACTACTCTTCTACCAAAAGGCTGTCTCATAGTAAGTGTCTCTGCCATCTTTACTCTGAGATACAAGGACCAATGGTCAGGATTAGAAACATACAAATTATTCTTTTTTACACTGCTTTTATCATATATATAACACAGAAACTTTTCATACACACCTCATATAGTGAGTAAATTATAAAATTTAAAATATAGATGATATATATATATATATATATATATATATATATATATATATATATATTATATATATAAAAGTTGATATACCAAGTCTATAAAATTAACTTTTTTGGCCTAAACTTCAAAAATTATTAATAATTACTTTAAATAAAATCTGAGTAAACATTGCTGGTCTCACTTACTGATAAATACATGAAATATAATCACTACTTCAACAAAAGAAAAGTCTATATATCCATTCACAGTCAATATTGAAAACAGAGGATATAATAAAAGAAAATAAGCTTGATACTTTTATCAGTGAGTTCAATGTGAGAGAAAAAAGTGATGCCTGGGAATGATTCTGTTTTTCTGACTTTTGTATAATAATGTGTTTCTTGCTCTATTTTTTCCCTATTGAATAAAGAATTTACATCAGACAAACCTTGCAGTATCCCACAGCCATTCTATCGGTATCCCTAGCATCATCTCATAAAGTAATTTCATGTTCTTAGGTATTTACAAGAACTTCATACTTTTATCACACTTGGGAAAGACAGATAAGAGAACTTCCGCAGCTGCTTCAGAACTTTTGCAACTATAAGCATGGTGTCGCAGCTGTATTCAAAGTAATATGAACCATTTGGGGAAGATTGATAGCCATGTGTCTTTTACCGTTAGGCTTTTAATCATTCGTCAAATTTTGTTGCGCTTTGCTTATAAAAATAAAGACATCAAAATGCCACATTCTTTTCCATTTCAGATGTAAATGGGGTAGAGTCTGTTAATTCCAACCAGCAAGTCTCTGGATGTCCATCAGGCGATGAAGATGAAAAGCTCTGGATGGGCCTGCAATGTAGGAACAGATGATTTACAGAAACAGAACGACCATGACCTACTCACCTACTGTTTGTGTCCTGTTCGTACATGGCTTACATGCGGCATCTGTGGATAGATTCCTGAGAGTTCCTGTAAGCATGGAGACACGACTTAGAAACTGCAGTGGGATCCTCCTGGTCGATCCTCATGGTCCAAGAGGCAGGAGTGCCTGTCGCTCAGTGTGCCACAGATTTCAGCTCACAGAAGAGATGAGGCTGTGACACGCCATGTACAAGAGCTGCTTTATAGGAGAGCACATAGCTGCCAATGAGTATCTTAACTGCTTAGACAGCCACGGTGACATTTCAAGGGGACTCACATTGGTAAGCATGGATAGCAGCACAGGCTCACTGCTGTCTTCTGCCCCCTTTGAGTACAGAATTCTAGAATGAGTGAGTGAATTTCATGTACTTATTTCTCTCATATTATACTGATACAACATTATTGATTTTTTCATTGTCAGTATTTTCCTATCAGACTGTTTTAACAATACTATGTATATTTTAATATATACATAAACATAATTACAAATATTAAATAGTGACATCTTATATTGTAAGTGACTACAGTCAGAACAGTACTAATTAAATAGCCAAACAACCCTGTCCTCATGAAAATATTGTGGTTTTCATCATCATTTTTCTTTTCATGAATGCATATTTATTTTAACTGGTTTTTATTTAGTTTGGTTTCCAGTAGTTGAATCGAGGGCAGGTTCTGTCATTTCCATTTCTGCTTGTGGTTTTTCAGTCAGCAATTTGTATGGATTACCATCCATGCCCCCAAAGACAGTAGTGCTTGAATATAAATTAAGTCCTAGAGCTTTCTCTTTCAAGTGTAGGATCACTGGGTTAATCTGTACATGAAACAGACTCGTTGCAGAGTGGCAGATTTGCCACGTGGACAAAAGCTGGCAAAGCCAATATATTTTAGGAGATTTATCATGACATACTTTTCAAAAATTTCTTCACAGGAACTCCATGTGGTCTACACTAATCTAATGACTTTGATTTTCTTTGATATTTAATTGAAACACAGATATATCTTGTAACTTTATATTTTCTGGCAAACAAAAATCTAAAGAAATGGATCCCCTTAGACCACTGCTTTTGGCAATAAGTCAGACTCAACATATGCATTCTGTCTCCTTTATGGGCTTCTTTTATTTGAGAGCTTTATAATAAAATAACAGCAGAAGTGCGAACAGGACTGCAGAAATCCCAGGAGGAAAGAAATGGTGAGTGGATTATGAATCAGAGTATCGAGTGATGATGTGGGATACACAAATTTCTCCTTTAAAGATTTCTCTTATGTTTGACATGAACACAATCTCAGTTAGGAGAAATATACACTTGAGGTCTTTTAAGTCTGTTGACTGTTATTAAGAATGATGGGTTATAGTCTTGAAGACTGTAGAAAGAGAGATTTTAAATGTACTTACCACATCAGAAAGTAAATTGGTGAAGTAATTAAATGTTAATTATCTTCTTTTTGTTTTTTCTTTTTTCAGAACCAGGGGTTGAACTCAGGCCCTTAAGCTTGCCAGGGAAGTGCTTATTCTACTGACCCATCTCCCTGGCCTCTAAAATGTCAATTATTTTAACTCAGCCATTTTGGAATATATGTAAACTTCAAAATATCATATTGTATGTCATATATAAATACATTTAGTTATTAATTAACAGAAAAAGCAGACATTAAAATGTTTATAGAAATATTAATATTTAAATAAAATAAGAACTATTTATAAAACACATTTGGTAAAATAAGAACTACTTGTAAAACACATTCATAACTGTTGTATATTCAATTCTGTTTGAACCTAGGTGTTTTTATTCCCACTGACACTATTATTTATAGAAGGGCTAACTGTGGAGTTTCATGACATTTGTGCATTTTAATGTAAATAAGTAAGCTAAATATCCAACGATAATTTAATACTGACTTATAATGTAATATAATAAAGCAACCCTGGCCCAGAGCTCCATCTAGAACAAAAGATAACATTTATTTCTCTTTCTGTTACCAATTGCACCCAAGTAACAATGGCTATCATGGGATTACACACAAAGGTGCACAGGCAGGGATCAAAAGATTAGAATGTTGTCGTAAACAAGGGTTTCAATATTGTGTGAAGTTCTACTGCTCTTCACAAGGGGACATTCTAGGCTGAGAGAACGTGGAATAGGAGAACGTACGGAAGGACCATCATGTAATAAGTAGTGTAGTAAAATTTTAAAGACATCTTCCTGTGCATTTTTATGTATTTTAGATATATTGCTTTGTGTATCCAAGGTTATAGTGTTCCTTTATTTTTTCAGGTTTTTATATTTTTTCTGACCGTGGTTTGTTTTGAAATATTAAGTTGCTTTTATTTTCAAGAAATACCCAAACGCATTTCTTAATAAAAATAAACCTCATTTTTACAATGGTAATGCATTTTAGAATTCCTTCTTCTGTTTTTATTTTATTTTATTTTTTAATTTTATTATTTATTTATTTATTTTTTATTTAATTGAAGTAGATATCAATCAGACAGTTTCAAAACACCTTAACAAGACAGATTCGATAAATTAATACATTGCAAACTGTTTTTATAATGTTTTGGTATCGTACAAGGTGCATACATGATATTGTATTTACAGATATTATTTTAGCAGACGTCTCTCATCAGTAAAGCAAAAGTGTAGCTGCTTACTTATCTTATTTTTTATACCTGAATTATATCAAAAAATCAATAATTATTTTCCTAGTGGATGACCATAGGACTAGAAGCCGACATAATATCCCATCCAACCACCACTAGTGAAGAAACTGCGTCTCATAGAATTATGCAGAACCACAGCGTTATTCATCCCAACTGCACTGTCTATACACACACATCATGACTTTTTCTCTCTATACCCCTTTCTTTGTCTACACCTGTCAAAGGTGGGCATGCCATTGTCATTCAACTAACTTAGGTGCTTGAACTTGACACCACAATCCAACGCAGTCCAGCATTCTACAACCATAGTGAGTTATTCAAAGAAGTTGTCGACCATAGCTATTTACAACTCAGCTTAATATTATGGCCCCACAATGTATACTTTATTTTTATACTTTTCTGCTGGATGGTTAAGACCTAGATAGAGCAAGACTTATATACCAACACATGAACTTTATATTTCTTATGTGGTTAGTGAAGTATTCTCAGGGTTTATCTTGTAGTCCTGTAAATTATGCTGTAGTTCTTTGTCTGTGTCATCCATGTGGATGAGTCAGGGCCAAAGCTTGACCAGCTTGCTCTTTGTGAGAGCTTGAGAAAAAGTTTTCTCTTCATGTGACCCTCCCCAGGCACACTATAGAACTTTAATCTCTTTCCTCTGTGGCTCCATAATCTCCTTGTTCAGAAAATTTGGAGCTCAACTGAGTTTCATGATGTTGCAGTACAGGTTCTCCTATGTCCTAAGTCTTTGCTGACCTTGAAAGGCTAGTGCCAAAATGTTGGCTGGCCTTGTGGCTCTTCTATTTCTCCAACTCTGACTTGTGAACTTAGGTTGTTAACCATCCAGAGGAAAAGATGATTAGTATCCTGCAGCATATGCCATTCACTTTGCCTTATCTGAATCAATTGATTTTAGTTGTTTTTGTATGTTTCCTTTTGTATTTCTGCTTTTCGCTTCTTACACTAGGGAGACTATAGGATATTTACACATGTGTGTCTGGTTTATTTCACTTATGAGTATATGTTCAAGTGGCATCCACTTCAGTATAAATGGTTCAAACATATCATTCTTAATAGCTGAGTAATACTCCATTATATAGAAATACCACATCTTTTTCAACCATTCCTCATGTGAGGGACATCTTGGTTGTTTCCAAGATTTTGCTATCACACATTGCGCTGCTATAAACATAGGTACACATATATCTCTAAGATACAATGTATCCAGATCCTTTGGGAAAATTCCCAGTAGGGGGATAGCTGTTTTGAATGGGATTTGTAGTCCTACTCTTTTGAGGAGTCTCCACACTGACCTCCACAATGGTTGTACCAGTCTACATTCCCACCAGCAGTGGAGAAGCGTTCCCTTTTCCCCACAACCTCTCCAACATTTGTTGTTGGTTTATTTCCTTATGATAGCCACTCTTTCTGGAGTGAGATGGTATTTCAGTGTTGTTTTTATTTGCATTTTACGAATGGCTAGTGATGTGGAACATTTTTTCATATATTTATTTGCTTCTTCAATTTCATCCTCTGAGAAGTGTGTATTCATCTCAGCTGTCCATTTCTGAATTGGGTCTTTAAATTTGAGGGCCCTGTTATATCTTAGTTCTTTATATATTCTATACAGTAGTCCTCTGTAGGATTTTTTCAAAATTTGTGGGTTGTCTTTTCACTCTGTTGACAATTTCTTTTGCCATGCAGAAGCTCTGTAAGAAGAGTTGATCCCTGTTGTTGATTCTTTCAAGTACTTCCCGTGTGAATATATGTTTGTTCATGAACTCTTTACCTACCCCTATGTCTTTAAGAGTTCCTCCTACTTTCTCTTCCAGGAGATTGAGTGTTTCTATTTTAATGTTTACATCTTTAATCCATTTTGACTTTAACTTAATGCATGGTGATAGAGCTGGGTCAAGCTTTAGTTTTTGGCATGTAGAAAGCCATGTTTTCCGGCACCATTTGTTAAAAATGCTATCTTTCTTCCAGTGAGCTTGTGTAGCCCCTTTGTCGAAGATAAGATGGCTGAGTGTTTTCGTAGATGCCTCTGCGTCTTGTAATCTATTCCACTGATCCTCAGGTCTATTTTGTTGCCAATACCATGTTGATTTTATCACAGTGGCTTTGTAGTATAATTTCAAATCAGGAATTGTGATGCCTCCTGCCTTGTCTTTATTGGCCAAGAATGCCTTGGCTATTCTAGGTCATTTGTGGTTCCAAATAAATTTTATGATTGATTTCTGTATATCTGGGAGGTATGTTGGTGGCAGTTTGATAGGGATTGCATTAAATCTGTACAGCAGTTTTGGGAGTATGGCCATCTTCACGATGTTGGTTCTTCTTATCCAGGACCATGGAATATCTTTCCATTTTTCTGAAATCCTCTATAATCTCTTTTCTTAGGGTGTTGTAATTTTCTGTGAAAAGATCTTTAACTTCCTTGGTTAAGTGAATCCAAAGGTATTTCATTTTCTGCGGTGCTATTGTAAAAGGTATTGTTTCTATTGTTTCCCTTTCAGTGTGCTTGTTATCTGTGTAGAGGAATGCTATTGACTTTTGAATATTGATTTTGTATCCTGCTATGCTACTGAATTTCTCTATCAGGTTTAGTAGTTTTTTTGGTGGAATTTTTGGGGCCTTCCAAGTAAAGTATCATGTCGTCTGCAAATAGTGATAATTTAACTTCTTCTTTACCTATTCTTATTCCCTTTATTTCTTCCTCTTTTCTAATGGCTGTTGCTAAGGATTCCAAAACTATATTGAATAGGAGGGGTGATAGAGGACATCCTTGTCTTGTACCTGATTTAATAGTAAAAGATTTCAATTTTTCCCCATTTAGGATTATATGAGCTTTTGGGTTGTCATAGATGGCTTTTATCAAGTTAAGATAGAGTCCATCTATTCCATGAATGAGTATTGGACTTTTCAAAGGCTTTCTCTGTATCAATTGAGATGATCATATGGTTTTTAGATTTCAGTCTATTAATATAGTGTATTACATTTATTGATTTTCGAATGTTGAACCATCCTTGCATCCCTGGGATGAATCCTACCTGGTCATGGTGTATGATCTTCTTGATGATTTGCTGTATTCTATTTGTCAGGATTTTGTTGAGTACTTTTGTGTCTATGTTCATGAGGGAGATTGGCCTGTAGTTCTCCTTTTTGGTTGTGTCTTTCCCTGGTTTTGGAATCAGTATTATACTTGCCTCCAGAAATGATTTTGGGAGGACTTTTTCCTTTTCAGCTGCACACGGATCATTTTCCAAAGTAGACCACATACTAGTTCAGAGGTAATGCCTAAGTATATGCAAGAAAATAGAAATTATCCGATGCATACTATCTGACAACAATGCAATGAAATTGGAAATAAATGACAAAAGAAACCAGAAAAACCCACTAAACTTATGGAAACTAAACAACATCCTACTCAGCAATCAATGGGTTGCAGAAGAAATTCAACAAGAAATTCAACAATATCTACAATTCAATGAAAATTCAAGTACAACTTACTGGAATTTATGGGATGCTATCAAAGTGGTTCTTAGAGCGAAAATCATAGCTATGAACTCACACATTAGGAAAACAGAAAGGGAACAAATTAGCACCTTAACGTTGTACCTCCAACAACTAGAAAAAGAAGAGCAAACAAAACCCAGAGCACAAAGACGAGAAGAAATCATAAAGATTAGAGCAGAAATTAACTCAATTGAGATGAAAAAAACAGTTTAAAGAATCCACAAATCAAGAAGTTGGTTCTTTGAAAAACTAAATAAAATTGATAAGCCTCTTGACAACCTCATCAAAAAGAGGCAAAAGAAAATTCAAGTACAAGCGATAAGGAATGAAAAGGGTGAAATTACCACAGACCCAGTGGAAGTTCAGAAGATTATCAATAGTTACTTCGAGAATCTTTATGCTCACAGAATAGAAGACACAGAAGAAATGGACAGATTCCTCGAAAGGTAAAAATTACCAAAAACTGAATCAAGAAGATATAATAATTCTCAATAAACCGATAACAGCCAACAAAATATGAAACGTAATAAAAAGCCTACCGACAAAGAAAAGTCCAGGTCCTGATGGATTCACAGCTGAATTCTACAAGAAATTTATAGAAGATATAATCTCCACACTCCACAAACTCTTTCTTCTGTTTTTAGCAGCAAGATATTGAAGGACACCAAGAAATTTCCTTATCATCTACCAGATTATAAAACCATGCTTTTACAGAAATCATAACACTAAGTTCTTTTAAAGTGTTAATAATTACCCAGAATGGTTTTTAGAAATATAAGTTTATAAATAAATCTCAATTATGAATTCATAATGCTCTTGTTGTATTAGAAAATTACTATGTGAAATAGTATGCAATGCATGATGAGAATAACCATAAATTTAAATAGCATTTGCACAGTGAATATTATCAATTAAAACGTATGACTGTTATTTACTCATTTTAATGCATGAATATAATCATAATCTTGTTGCCTACGTGAAGATATCACATTATTTTATTGTTATACAAACTAGTCATTTTTTAGGAATACAGACTATTAAAACCCAAGGTGCTGAGTTTAAAGATTTCCTATCATAGTGCTTGGAAGACCCCACCCTCAGCTAATCGATACAGCACTGAGATAATACCTATTTGTTTTTTTAAGGCATATGGTAGATTTTTGTCACTGCTGCTGTAGCAAACTAATACATTTCTTTATATTTTTCTTTAACTAAAGTGATAATGCAATGGGCAGTAGTAAAAAAGTAGTAAAACTCAAGATAGAATTTCATGTTTTATTTGGTCCTAAAAGGAACTGGATTGAATCTGTTCTATTTTTGTTAACCAATTTCTTATAAGGCAGAAAATTATGTTCTCATTATCTTTAAAAAAAATTTAATCTAAATTAGATTTCCAAAGAATTTGAGAGTTTTTCCCTCTACAGATATTATGATTTTTTTTCAAAATGTTAAGGATTACACTCAAGGCCTTCCACATAATAAGCAAGCCTTCTACCACTGACCTATGCCTCCAGTCATTATTCTTTAACTTTTATTTTACAAGCAGGGTCAGGCTGAGTTGGCCGGGATGGCTGCAAATGCGCAGTTGTGCCTCAGCTTCTTCAGGAACTGGTACAATAGGTGTGCACCACGAAAGTGGGAGATGCAGTGCTTGCTCTCCCACATGCGTATGCTTATGCTTATGCTGTTAGTGCGTACGCCTTATTACTAGTCTTAGCGTACCAGCACCCCGCAGAATGACAGACTTAGAACAGGACAAATTGTTTCATAATTCTAGAGAAGGAAATTCTGAATCCAAAACATCCACTGGGCCATTTCCCTTAGTTATGATGGGGAGAATCCTGACGGCACGGTGGCTTTTACTGGCACCACATCCATGTTTGCCCCGTCTTCACGTGGCACTGTATCTCCGTGTCTTTGTCTTTATATCATTGTCTCATAAGGAAATGGGCTGTGCTGCATGGGGCTTGGCCTAGTGACACTTCCCAGTTCTGAGGAACCAGAAAGCAGGCCATCAATACATATAATTTTAATGATAGAATTCAACACATGGGGATCTCCTACAGCATTTCTCAGGCCCAGAACAATTTGCAACTGTTGACATTTTGGTCAGAATCATTCTTTGTTTGGAGCTGTCCTGTACTTCCTAGGGCTGTCAGTGGAGCTCCTAGCTGCAATCTACTACAAGTCAGTCATTTCACGGCTCTCTGCTGAACTAAGGGAAGATGTCTTCAGATGCTACCCAGTACTACCTGAGTGAAGCCTACCTGCCATTAAAACTAACTGTAACATACTAAATTTTGATTTCTTCTTTTTATTTTATGACTTAAAATTTTTATTTGAAATACAGTTCATATACAGTATCTGCTAATTTTGAGACTTCATATTTATTTGTTCTTTCAATTTCAATTTTATATTTCCTTTTTTTGAAATGCATCTCGATGTTGTTATTAATTTAAATGTATAAATCATATCATTGCAACATCTTTATTATACATTATTTTTCATTTCTACATATCTCTCTCTTTTTTTGGCAGAATCAGGGATTGAAATCAGGCCCTTGCACTTGGCAGGGAAGTACTTATTCCATTTAGCCATCTCTCCAGCTCTATATATCTCTTTATAACTGATATGTATGTTAAGCAAAAATGACCTTTTGAATGGAAATATGTATTAATGTTTCAAAATATTCTATTTTAGAAATAAATTAGCAAAATCAGAAGAGCATAGAAAATTATTGGACGGCTACAAAATAAAAGACTAATAATGCCAGACTTTGAACACAATGTTTCTGATTCTGTTTGTTTTTTTTGTTTGTTTGGTTTTCAAGAACTGGGGATCAAACTTAATGTTCCTGTTTCTGTAGTTTGTTCTTTGAACTTAAATTCTTTATGTTTAAGGATTACAATATTAATTTTATATTTATAATACATATTTCAAGAGAAAGAACAAAAAGATTCTAAATGTAGAAAGAAAACAAAAACATGATGATAAAGGAGAAAATAGTGACATAGAAAATGGTAGCTAGAAAAAACAAATACAAACAAAAGCTACTTTTAAGAACCAATAAATAATAAAGTTGGTATAACTGTACTACATATCATCCAGGATAAGAAAGAAAAATAAGATGTTATAAAATGTTATTAGTGAGAAAAAAAGAAAACAAAACTGTTGACCTGGAAGATATTAGATAAATAATAACAATATTTTGAAGAATATAAGAATGTCTAATATTTCACAAATGTTGTTGAGGTAGTTTTGGAAGAAATAAGCTGACAACAAATTGAATAGTTATATAAAAATTGAAAGTCTTTCTGTAAACCTTTTAAAAATGGATGTTCTAGTCACAGTTTAACTGGTAAATTTCACCAACCCATTCAGAAGATGTTATATTTATTATTAGAAAAGGTGGAATGATAGTACACAGCACAACTGTCTTTAAAGGTTAGAAATGTTCTTGTATTCAACCTGATATGTATATTTCTAAAATATCAAATGACAGATTTATAGCCTCTATAAACAAAATATATATTAATAATGAATAGTTATCTGATAAAATATTATAAAATTAAACCTCTTTGGGGACCAGGGAGATGGCTCAGTGGAATAAGCACTTCCCTGGCAAGCTCAAGGTCCTAAGTTCAATTCCGCCAAAAAATGATGTAGCCTGAAAAGCAGGTTGTTTGCCGAGGACTATGCACCAAACCCCTCCCTACACCATTGACTGTGTTCCTCAAGCACATGAAAATTTTTATCTACAAAACTTTCAAGCAGATGTTTATAGTAGACTTATTTATTCAATATTAGAAAAAATTATAAATAGATAAAATGTCTTTTAGGAGATGAATGAGATACGAAACATTGTTATATCAAGACAATGGTAAAAAAAAAAAGTTATGAATGTAGAATATATGGTAATTCCTTCCCTAAAAACATATCCCAATGATAACATTATTGCAAATCAAACAGTAGTGAACTAAGTTTTAAATATATTTTTTTCTTTGTGTATTTAGTACAGGGTCTGCAGGGTTCCACTACTAGATCAGACTCATAGTGATCCACCCATTTTCAGCCTCCCAAGCGCTGGGGTTACAGGCACGTGCCACCATACCCAGTGTCAATCACCATCTCAGCGCGGCCCCGGGGAACAAAGCTGGCATGTCAGGGTGGAGGATGGAATCCCAGTCCCTGCATCTGCCTGAGAAAGTGCTTTCATCCACTGAGCCGGCCCTTGAACTTAATTTTAAATGTTCTGTATGTATTGAAAACCAAGAAGTGAAGACACCATCATCCTTAAAGCCAGACTCCACTTGCCTTTCCCATATCAAGTACGTTCTCAGCAACACATTTAACGATTACTCAGACAGTTCTCTTGGTGTGATCTCTCTCTATCAAATGCATCCAGCTCTGTGTCCACTGTGGCCCTGCTCTCACTGTGGAGCTACTGAAATTCTGTGCATTGCGGCACCAATCACTACAGTAGCAGCTTTTAGTATCTACTTCAATAAAAAGTCAAGGATAAGATGAAATTATATTTTATTTATAAAAGCCAACATATTTTAAGAAAAATTATGGTTAAAAAGAGCTAATATCATTCAGATCACAAAAATTTCATATTAACAGATTTCATACATTTCTTTATTGAAAACTAAAATTTACCTGCTAATTACAATTGTAGATCAGAAATGGAAAAGTTTATGCTGAAAAGAAAGATGCTGAAATACCTTTGACTATATTTCATACTTTTATTTTCCATAATTTTATTGAAGAAAAAATAGCAATGAGACAGTTTCAAATCAAGTTACAACAGAATCAATAATAGATACATTGCATATTGTTTTCATAGTGGTTTTTTATTGTACAAGGTGCACACATGATATTCTATTACAAACATAATTAGTACAGATGCCTCTATTCAATGAATTAAGAGAATGTAGCTCTATACATATCTTTTGTTTTAAAGCTGAATTATAGTACAGTTTCAATAATTAATACTATTTACATTGTTATCTTTCTAGTGGTTATCCATAGAAGAAGCAGACAGGATAATCTGTCCAAGCACTATTAGTGCAAATTTTTCTTTTCATAAAATTATGCAAAAGTAGCTGCATATTTATCCTAACTGTATTGTTCATACAAACACAGAATAGTCTTTCCTTTGTATCCCCATTTTTTTGCTTACTCCTGTCAGAGATGGGTATTCTATTGTCATTCAATTATTATAGACACTTGAATTTAGGGAAACAATCCAACACAGTCCAGAAGTCCACAATAATAGTGGGTTATCCAAAGGAGTTGTTGACTAGAGCCATTCACAGTGCAATATATTATTATGGCTTTATTTTTTATACCTTGTTTTAATACTGTCCGCTGGATGATAAAGACTGAGATAAAATAAGACTGATATAACAAAAAAATGTAACTTTTGTTTCTGATGAGGTCAGTCAAGTCCCCTCAGGGTTTATCGTGTAACCCTATACTGCACTTTGTCTATCCTTTGTCAGTGTCAGCCATGTGGATGAGTCATGACCATTGCTTGACCAATTTGCTCACTGTGAAAGCCTGAGAGAACTCCATGTGACTCCATAATCTCCTTGATCAGAAAATTTGGGGCACAACTGAGTTCCATGATGTTATAGTGTACAGGTTCTCCTATATTCTTAGTCTTCACTGACCTTGAAAAGCTAGGGACAAAATGTTCACTGACCTCGCAGCCCTTCCATTTCTCCAATTTTCATTCTGTAAACTTAGGTTGCTAACTATCCATAAGAGATGCTGATTATTACCCTGCAACATATGAAGTTCAGTTTATACTAAATATCTGTCTAAATTCCTTTTAGTTGTTGTTATACCTTTCTATTTGTATTTCTTCTATTGATTTCTTATACTAAGGAAACTATACAATATTTGCACATGGGGGTCAGGTTTATTTCACCTATGAGCATATGTTCAAGTGGCATTCACTTAAATATAAATGCTTCAAGGTTATCATTCTTTATAGCTGAGGAATACTCCATTATATAAAAATACCATTTCTTTTTCAACCATTCCTCATGTGAGGGGCATTTTGGTTGCTTCCAAGATTTGGCTATCATAAATTGTGCTTCTATCAATATAGGAACACACACATCACTGTGAAATAATGTATACAGTTCCTCCAGGAAAATTCCCAGTAGGGGGATAGCTAGTTTGAATGGGATTTCCAGTCCTAGTTTTGTGAGGAATCTCCACACTCATCTCCACAATGGTTGCACCAGTCTACATTCCGACCAGCAGTGAGTGGAGAAGTGTTCTCTTTTCCCCACATCCTCTCCAACATGTGTTGTTGGTTGATTTCTTTATGATAGCCACTCTTTCTGGAGTGATATGGTATCTCAGTGTTGTTTTAAATTACATTTAGTGGATGGCTAGTGATGTGGAGCCTTTTTTCATATACTTTTTCACTTCTTTAATTTCATCCTCTGAGAATTGTGTATTCACCTCAAATGACCATTTTTTAATTGGGTCTTTCAATTTGAGGGCCCCAGAGAGAAGACCTTTGTCTCAGTGCTTATTAAGATTTTTTCGAAATTTGTGAGTTGTCTTTTCACTTTCTTGACAATTTCTTTTGATATGCAAAAACTTCTCAAGAAGAGTTGATCCCAATTATTGATTCTTTCAAGTGTCTCCCATGCTAATACATGTTTGTTCATGAGCTCTTTGCCTACCCCTATGTCTTCAAGAGTTCCTCCTATTTTCTCTTCCAGGAGATTGAGTGTTTCTGTTTTAATGTTTAGATCCTTAATCCATTTTAACTTTAGCTTAGTGCACGGTGATAAGCCTGGGTCAAGTTTTAGTTTTCAGTATGTAGAAAGCCAAATTTTCCAGCACCATTTGTTAAACAGGCTTCTTCCAGAAAACAAGTTTGGCTCCTTTGTCGAAGATCAGGTGACTGAGAGCATTCGTAGAGGCCTCTGCATCTTCTGATCTATTCCACTAATCCTCAGGTCTATTTTGTTGCCATGTTGGTTTTATCACAATGGCTTTGTAGTATAATTTCAAGTCAGGTATTGTGATGCCTCCTGCCTTGTCTTTGTTGGCCAGGATTGCCTTTGCTATTCTACGTCTTTTCTGGAACAATTTCTCTAGGTCGGAGAAGTATGTTGGTGGCAGTTTGATAGGGATTGTGTTAAATCTGTACAATGATTTTGTGAGTATGGCTATCTTCATGATATTGGTTCTTCCTACCAGGAGCAGGGAGTATTTTACCAGTTTCTGAAGTACTCTATGACCTCTTTTCTTAGGTACTTTTCCATGAAAAGAACTTTGACTTCTTTGGTTAAGTGAATTCTATAGTATTTCATTTTCCACACTGCTATTGTAAAAGGTATTATTTCTGTAGTTTCCTTCTCAGTGTGTTTGTTATCTGTGTAGAGGAATGCTATTGACTTTTGAGTACTGACTTTGTATCCTGCTATGCTACTGAAGTTGTGTATCAATTCTAGTAGCTTCTTGGTGGAGTTTTTGTGTCTTCCAAGTAAATTGTCATGTCATCTGGAAAAAGTGATAATTTAACTTCTTCTTGACCTATTCATATTCCTTTTATTTCTCCCAGTTTTCAAATGGCTGTAGCTACCAATTCCAAAACTATTGAATATGAGGGATGATGAAGGACATGCTTGTCTTGTACCAGATCTAAGAGAAAAATATTTCAGTTTTCCTCGTTTAGAATTATGTTAGCCTTTGGGTTGTCAGAGATGGCTTTTATCAAACTGAGGTAGAAGCCTTCTATTGCAATTTTCTTTAGGACTTTGAGCATGAATGAGTGTTGGACTTTGTCAGAAGCTTTTTCTGCATCAATCGAGATGATCATGTGATTATTAGATCTCAGTCTATTAATATAGTGTGTTACATTTACAGATTTTCTAGTATTGAACCATCCTTGCATCCCTGGGACGAATACTACCTGGTCATGGTTTATGATCTTTCTGATGATTTTCTGTAGAATTTTATTAAGGATATTTGCATCTATGTTCATGAGGGAGATTGGCCTGTAGTTCTCTTTTTTTGTTGTGTCTTTCCCTGGTTTTTCAATCAGTAGAATACTTACCTCCAGAAAGGATTTTGGGAGGACTACTTCTTTTTCAATTTTATTGAGAAGTGTGAGGAGTATAGGGATTATATCTTCTGTAAATTTCTTGTAGAATTCATCTTTGAATCCTTGAGGACCTGGACTTTTCTTTGTCTGCAGGCGTTTTATTATGTTTCCTATTTCATTGGCTGTTATTGTATTATTGAGAGTTGTTCTATCTTCTTGATTCAGTTTCATTAATTTGTACCTTTTGAGGAATCTGTCCTTTTCTTTTGTGTGTTTCATGCTGTGAACATAAAGGTTCTCAACTATCATCTTCTGGATTTCCACTGGGACTGGGGCGATTTCAGCCTTTTCATTCCATATAGCTTGTATCTGAATTTTTTCTTTCTTCTTTTTGATGAGGGTAGCTAGGAGATTATTGATTTTATTTAGTCTTTCAATGAACCAGCTTTTTGATTCATTGATTGCTTGAAGTGTTTTCTTCATCTCAATTGAATTAATTTATGCTCTAATCTTTATGATTTCTTCCCATCTTTGGGTTCTGCATTTGGTTTGCTCTACCTTTTCTAGATGTCAGAGGAGCAGCAATAAGATTATTTGTTGCTGTTCTGTTTGCCAAATGTGTGAATTCATAGCTAAGATTTTCCTTCTGAGAACTGCTTTCATTGCATCCCATAACTTCCAATAAGTTTTGGTTGAAATTTCTTTGAATTGTAGGTACTGTTGAATTTCTTGTTTAATTTCTTCTATGACCCATTGATTACTATGTAGTGTGTTGTTTAATTTCCATGAATTTAGCCGAGTTTTCTGGGTGTTTTTTGTCATTTATTTCCAGTTTCATTGCACTGTGGTCGGATAATATGCATGGGATAGTTTCTTTTTTGTTGCATATACTTAAGAATGAGGTATGGAATAGTATGTAGTCTAGTTTAGAAAATGACCCATGTACAGCTGAAAAAAATGTGTATTCAGCTGTGGTTGGGTGGAACCTTGTGTATTTGTTCCAACCTCTGGTTCAGTTCTGCTACTTCTTTGCTAATTTATTGTCTGGTTGACCTATGTTTTTGAAATAATGGGGTGTTAAGGTCTCCTGTTAAGATAGTGGTCTTGGATATTAGATTTTTCATGTCTCTTAAGATTTGTCTTATATAATTGGGTGTTGCTGAGTTTAGTCACAGATATGTACGAATGTTACCTCTTCCTCTTGAATTTCTCCCCTAACAAGTATGTAGTGGCTTTCTTTATTACGTTTGATCCTTCTTGGTTTGAAGTTCACACTGTCTGAGATCAGGATTGCTACTCCTGCTTTTTTGTGAGGTACTGGGGCATGTAGTATTTTTTTCCATCCTTTGATGTCAAGCTTATGAAAGTCTTTTTGAGTAAAGTGTGTTTCTTGTATACAGCATATTGTTGGGTTTTGTTTCCTATTCCACTGTGCCAATCTATTTCTCTTAATTTGTGAATTGAATCAATTTACATTGATGATTATAATTGAAATGTGTTGACTTACAATTGTCATGTTATTTACCTGCTGTTGTTTACTCCTTTTTGTCCTGTGCTTAGTTGTTTGCTCTGTTTAATGGGTTCCTTCTGTTCTCATTCATGGAGTTTTGGTATTTGTGGTTTCTCTCTAAAACATCTTTCAGCAGCCTGTGTATGGATGGCTTTGTTATCATAAATCCCTTTAATTGTTCTTTTCATGGAAGTATTTCACTTCTCCATTAAACATGAAAGAGAGTATTTCAGGTTATAGTAGTCTGAGCTGCAATTTGTTTTCATAGAAAACTTTAAGTACCGTACTCCATGTTCTCCTTGCCTTCACGGTTTGTAAAGAGAAGTTGGCTGTAATTATGATGGGTTTTCCTTTGAATGTGATCTGCTTCTTTTCTTTACAGGCTTTCAGTGTATTATGTTTGTGTTGGATTTCCGGGATCTTGATTATTATATATCTCCGTGTGTTTTTAGTTATTTGGTGTTCTTTATGCTTCAGTTACTGAATGTTAGATTGTTTCCTCATATTTGTGAAGTTTTCTGCTATTACTTCTGTCCATATTCTTTTTATATCATTTTTATTGACTCCTTCTTTCTCATTGATGTCTATTCATCTCACATTGTTCATCTTGGCATCATCTTGCAAGTGATAGATTATTTTTTCCTCGTTGTTTTTTAGATATGCTTTCTCACCTTTGCACTAGCTGCACCAGCATCTTCACAATCTGAAAATCTGTCTTTGCTTTCATTCAAACATTTTTCTAGATGTGTGATTGAGATTGTAAGTTATTCTCCATCTCTTTGACTCTGCTTCATGCAATCTATTTCTTTCCCATATTGCTCATTTAAGGAATCTGTCATATTTCTAATATCCTCTATTTTTATTTGTTAATGTCTTCTTTAGAGGTAGCTTTTAATTCTTTCACTGCAGAGTTTTTTTTCCAAATTGAGTTTCCTCCACATATTTCTGTATTTCATTCTCTACTTCAGATGCTATGATTTGAAGATTTCTTTTTAATTTCAGAAATTATTTCTGCTCTGATTTCCTTTTTAACTTTCTGTTGTTGTTTCCCTATTGTGATGCTGTTAATTCATATGTTTCTGATGAACTAGTGTTCTCTGCACTTGTTCTATGTGGGCATTGGGTTTCCCCCATACATTTTTGGATTTGATTCATTACTTCAGATGCTATGTATTTAAAAATTTCTTTTTTTATTTCAGGTGTTAATTATAGTTTGAGTTCCTCTATACCATTCTGCTATTGTTTCTCTGATTTTCCCTCTGTTAATTTACTCATTTCAGCTGAGCTAGTGTACTCTGCATTTATCATGGGTGGGCTGGAGTCCTGAGATTGCATTTTTCTCCTTGTCTTTGTCATTTTGTATAGCACTGACCTCTGACCTTTGGTGTAGAGCTTTCGTGCAGTTATAACCTTAGCACATAATGAGATTCAGGTGTCGACCTATTAAGTTTGACATTATCTTGTTAATGCCTGGCCTGGATCTAGCTGTTGTGTTCAGCTTCTTTTTGCTGCAGCTCTTCTGGCACAACTGTAAGCCTGTGGCTCCCCTCTGTTGTGCCCCTGACCCAGGGAGCACTGGGGAGCACCAAAGCTCTCCCACACACTCTCTGGGCTGTGCTGTGCTGGATCGGTGGCCAGAAGATTCACAAAATTTCTCATTCACTCGGTGGCCTTGGGGATGGAATATCAGGGGAATGGGCCCGGCTTGGTTCCATCTGGGCTGAGAGAATTTCAGAAGTTCTCACTGGCTTGGAGATCTTGGGGGTAGGGGCTCCTTAGGGCACTCGCTGCTGGAGGCACACAGGGAAGCCAGAAGTTCTCCCACACACTCACTGGGCCAGATTGGGGTGGATTGAGCTTAGTGAGTCTCAGAAGTTTTTACTAGCTTAGTGGGCTGGAGTGCAGAGTTTCACGGCTCCCTGGGGGTGAAGTAGAGAGTCTCTCTCACGGTTGCTTGAGTTCTGCTCTCAGTGTCTCTCGCCAGTAGCACAGGGAATTGACTCTATTTCTATCTAAATATTAACCAATGTATGTCAATTCTAGATATAAGGCTTTTATTTATTTTTTGTTGGTTTGTTCACTTTGATTTGCTTTTAATATGGTTTACAGTACATCTATATAAAGTACCACTTAGTGATACTTCTATACCATTGATTTTTTTATTGCTTTCACTCTTCTGAGTTACCTTCTGATTCCAAATGAAATTATTACTATTTCTATTTCTGTGAAGAATGTTTTGTACCTTATCAGACATTTCATTGAATCTATATGTTAATTTGGGGTATATTACAATAGTATTGCTGTGAATCTGAAAACGAGGATGCTTTTTAATCCAGAGACATTTTTAATTTCTTTCTAAAACATTGGTCATTTTCTTTGCACCATTGCATACTATAGATCAAGTTTTGAAGATACTGCAACAGGTATTGTTTTCCTGATTTCCTAGTGGATGCATTATTGGTGTATAGCAAAATTTTTATTTTTGATTTGATTTTAAATGATAGCTAGAAATGATACATAAATGTATATTGACAGTTTCTTCCAGGGCTACAAACAATTCATGCCAACTTACCCTAGTCAATATAATTTCTGTTTAATATTCCATTGTTGCATTGAAATCTTTGCTCTTCTGATACAATTAATTTTCTTTCTGATAGCTTCTAAAGCTTCTTCTTTATATTGATGTCCTTTTATTTTGACTGTGATCTGTCATGAGGTCATTATTTTCTGGTACTATGTATCTTAAATCCTAAGTATCTCTTTTTCATCAGTATCCACCTTATTGCCTGATTTACAGTCATTTTTGCTACTACTTAAGTGAAAATTGGTGAGCCTTAGAACCTTTTTCAGTGTCTTCTAGTCTCACAAGCTTAAATCATTTCTTTCAGATTGATTCAGAAGTATTTCATAGTGCAGTGTTGTTTATTTTGTCATTCTTTGACCCATTGGAATGTACTGGCATTTGTGCTTTGTCTTCTATACACGTTAGTTTTTCTTCTGACCAAATAATTTGATTGAGTTTTCTTTTGACTTAGATTTTTGGTTGAGCTTTTATTTTCCTTATAGAGGATGTCGTTTCCAGGAGTTACAGATCTTTCTAAGATCTGCTGTTTCTTTACTTAAATGTTATTTTATATCTAGCATTGTTTTTCTTAAAGTAATAAAGTACTTACTTGCATCTTCTCTGAAGTTGACTGTTCATTCCATTGCTTACTTCTTATTTGAGCTCACAGACCATCTTATGTATACATTTTTAAACTCCTTGTGAAGAATTTAATCTATTTCTGTATGTGTGCTCAGTTTCTGGGGAGTCATGCATTTTGGGGGTCATCTTTTGCTTGTTACCTCATTTGAATAGTATTTCTGTATTGAGACATACACAAAAGTAGTAGAATTCATATATATTTTCTGAGGTTTCTGTGTTATCTCTTAGGTGTCTTTCTTTTTGGTGCATGTCTTTGGTGTATCTCCCTGTGAACATCCTCTCAATTTTCTCAAGGTACTGGGCTCAATTCCTAGTACACAGTTGTATTAAATTATTTTATCTTTGAATGACAATGTGGGACCAGCAAGATAGCTCATCAGTCTAAAGCATCTGCTTAGGCGGGTACACTACTACAGATGACAGTGTGAGAGGCTGTGGCTGGCCCACGTGCTCCTCCAGAACAGGAAAGATGTACCCTGGAAAGTTTTAACTAACTTGGAGATTTTTAAATAATTGGGGCCAGGGAAATAGCTCAGTGGAATAAGCTTGCAAGCACAAGGTCCTGAGTTTAATCTCTGAATAATTATTCTATCAGAAGTTAGGTGGTGATTTTGTTGCATTTTCAACTGATGGTAATGTTTACAATTTTTTATACACCTGTTCACATTTGTGAAGTAAGAAATAAGATAAGTGTGTCAACTTTCATCAAATTAATTCAACAGCAGTGGAAATTCTAAAAGGAGAAATCTGGCAAGACATGAAATAAAACACATCCAAGTAGCAAAGAAAGAAGTTAATTTTCATTTCACAAAATGACAGAGAACACAGACTATACCAAAATATTATTACAACTCAAAAAAATCAGCAGTTTTGTAAAATCAACATAAAAAGCAACATTTCTATATATCAGAAGTGAACTATCTGAAGAAGAAATCCCTTTTATAAGAGCTAAAATAATCACAAGAATTAAGTTTACTCAGAGATGAAAAATGTCAACATTGAACAGTAGAAAATGTCAGTGAAAGACATTGAAGAAGATGTGAAAAATGAAAAGACATTCATGATTAGAAGAATTAATGTTAAAATGTCTATAATATCTAAAATGAGATATTTAATGTAATACCTATTATATTCTACATGACATTTTCATCAGACTGGCAACAATTTAAAACATCATATATGATGAGAAATACTGTCATGGTTTGTGTTTAGCTGTCCTCTCAAAACCTCATACAGTCATGGGGTGACTTCTAGAGGTTGTGATTAATTGATGATTCAGTGCTGGGATTATGGAAGTGAGTGCCACGCCTGCCCCAGGATAGGTAGTCTGGGTGCAGTGTAAGCAAGGGAGAGAGGTTTGCTCTGTCTGCTCCCTACCACAGCTGCCACTACCCTTTCCATTGCTCTTTGCTGTTTTATGCCACCATGGACTGCTGCCCTCTGCCATGTGCTACACTACCTTAGAGCCAACTGAGTATGGACTGGAACTTCCATCCACTGTGAGCTAAATAAACCTTTCCTTCCTTAATCAGAATATCAGATATTTTGCCCCAGAAATGACAGACAAATCAAAAGAGAACATGAAAAGCAAAAGAAATCTTTTTTTTTCATGTCTTAAGTTTTCATTGATTACCCTTTTTTTTTTTTTTTTTGTAAAAATCATTTACTTAAGAGACAGTATGGCAGTAACTGAAATGAAAACAAGAGAAAAAAAAGTCACAGGACTATCCTGTTACAATGCTCTATGTGGTTCGATTTCTAAACTTCTGTGTAAAGTTATGTAATTGTTTATTCCTATTTTTAAAATTTAAAAAAAGTTTTTTTCTTCATATTCTGTAGGGGCTTAAAGTTTAACATATCAATACTTGATGGAAAATACCTGTTCCATGTTATGTTTGAGATGTTTGATATTCAGACATAGTGAGGTTAAGCTCAACTTTCTATTCTGTAGGGCAATAATAATGAATTTCTCTTCTGGAGGGTTAACAACCTAAGTTTATAGACCAAAAACTGGAGAAAAAGAAGGGCTGCAAGGACAGTCAACATTTTGACCCTCACCTTTCCAGGTCAGTGACGACACTGACAAAGGAAGGGTATGTTCCATATTATGCGTAAGATGTTTGATATTTAAACAGATAGCAGTAAACTCAACTGCGTATGTTATAGGGTAATAATAATCTTCTCTTTTGGAAGGTTAAGAACTAAAGTTTTCAGATCAAAAATCAGAGAAATAGAAGTGCTGCAAAGATAGCCAATATCTTGACACTAGCCTTTCAAGGTCAGTGATGACTCAGGACATAGGAGAACCTATACTGTAACATCGTGTAACTTAGTTGTGTTCCAAATTTTCTGATCAAGGAGATTGTGGGGCCACAGAGGAAAGTGATCAACGATGTAGAGTGTGCCTAAGGAAAGTCACATGGAGAGAAAACTTTCTCTCAGGCTTTTACAAAAAACAAATTGGTCAAACAATGGTTATGACTCTTCCACATGGCTGACACTGAAAAAGGATCTGCAAAGTGAGGTACAGGGTTACAGGATAAACTCTGAGGGGAACTGACTGACCTCATCAAATACAAAAGT
This sequence comes from Ctenomys sociabilis, assembly GCA_004027165.1. Classification (NCBI taxonomy): domain Eukaryota; kingdom Metazoa; phylum Chordata; class Mammalia; order Rodentia; family Ctenomyidae; genus Ctenomys; species Ctenomys sociabilis. The sequence goes on from PVKA01009104.1 coordinate 50,566, forward strand.
TACATTTCTTATTATATAGTTATTGCTTTATCTTGATCTTAATCATCCAGTAGAAAAGTATAAAAATGAGGTATATAGAATAAAGCCATATTAATATGCTGAACTGTGAAAGGCTCAAGCCAACAAATTCTGACATTGCCAGTCCTACCGATAACCCACTACTAATATGAACTACTGATATTTTGCTGAATTCACATACCTACAATGTTTAAATGGAAATGGAATAACCATCTCTAACAAAACTAAACAAAAAAGGGGATACAATGAAGGACCATTTTGTGTGTGTATATACAATATAGTTAGGATAGATATACAGATACTTTCTCTTAATTCAATGAGAAGAAAGATTTGTACTAATAGTATTTGGACAGGATATCATATCTTCATCTTTTTTTTTTTTTTTTTTTTTTTTTTGTCTTTTTGAGACAGGATCTCACTATGCAGCTCAGGCTGGCCTTAAGCTCACTTTGTAGCTCAGGCTGGTCTCGAATTCACAACAATCCTCCTGCCTCAGCCTCCCAAGTGCTGGGATTACAGGCGTTCACCTCCACGCCCGGCTTTCATATCTTCATCTTGTACTATGAATAACCACTATGAAGATAACAATATACAATGTGTTAATTATTGAAACTTTCCTATTAATCAGCTTTGGAACTGTGTCATTGTTATTTGTTTTTCAAAAGGATTAATATAAATAAATGCATAAATAAGTAAATTAAATAAATAAAATAAAGATAAAAGTATAAGAAACTCAACTATGTAAAAAAATACCAACTAATCCAGTTTAAAAGTAGGTAATAGACCTAAAAACACATTTCTTGTGAAAATAAATTTTGAGTATGTTTATTTTGTGGCAATTAAGTTTATACTTCTAGTGTTCACTTTTCATCATACCTAGTACAATTCAATAAAATATACCAAGATTGTCTAAAACATATTTATTTCTTTCCCATACTGGTATGTAGGGAACGATGCCTTAATTAACATAATTTTTAAAAATCAATCTTTCTATGATGAATTGATCATCAAATTTTGCATCCAATAGGAAAATTATTATGTGGTAATATTGATATAATGATTTGGTAAGTTATTAAACTTTTGCAGATGCAGTGATGTAGAGGCAGAAATTAAAAACATACAAATAAGTAAAGATAAATTTCTTTGTCCATATGAATCTGAAAGTATTCTTAATCACAAGTGACTAAGAATTACTGCTTTTTCTAAAGCATAAAGCAATGCACTAAAAATTATCACTGGTAGTATCCATGTAGTTGGCATAGTACTTCATTTTGAAGCACTTAACCAATATGACATAAACAACACTGTGTTATTCTTTTAAAATGTCTGGAAAATGTGGGCAACTAAAATCTTCCACTGTCACTATGGATTTCTCAGGAAATGCTTTCAGCCTGTAGCCCTGAGAGGAATGTGGTGACAGGTTCCTTCTGTCACGCTTACTGATACTCAGGGAGAAAGATGACTTCTAAGAATGACAAAACGAAGCATTTGAAATGTGATCAGCCATTTTATGACATGTCTTCATGACTGACTGTGACGAGTGCTTTCTGTCAGTTTCTGACACACCTAGAAACATCATTATCAGAACACACTCATAATTCAGTTCAGTAGAGGGGTTTTTAAGAGCACATTACAAACACTTGGTACAGACGCAGGCATGTCTGGATGACAAGGCAGCTAGGATTCTTCATATCTTAATAAAGATGAAGAAGGGTAACAAACTGATTTAACTCTGATACAAAGAGAAGAGTAAGCAAATTTATTTTTCAAAAATATATAAATTATTAGGTTTTTTAAAACATGTTATTTATTCTGGGACTCTTCAAATAATCACGCACTTAGAATTACTGAATCTGCCCTGCAGGTGTTTTTTTCTTTTAATGGATATTTATCAAAGAACTATTATGCTACATACCTTTAATTCCAAATAGTGCTTGGAAGATTGAGGCAGAAGAATCATAAGTTCAAGACTGTTCTGCACAACTTAGTGATATCTTGCCATAAATAAAAAAATAAGTAAATAAAAAGGACAGCATAAAGTGGCCCTAGTTTTAATCCTTGATACTACAAAAAACATGAAATACTACATTTTTGATGAATATATATTGCCAATAGATCATGCTACCTTTGGTTCCATTATTTGCAATCCGATCTCTGTGGTGAGTATATAGCTGTATTTTGGCCTATTTGATCTGTATCTTTTCAGTTTTCATTATGTTCGTGCTATTTTTTTATTTCTGAAATATGACTTCTAAGTCACCACTTTGCATTGGAGTCTTACAAGGAAGCTTTGTATTGGAACCTAAATAAAGAAACAAATACTGGTAATATCTACAATGTGTATTTATTTGGTGGTCTGTTCTATATCATATATAAAAGTTGTTTCCTTTATATATTTTAAAAAATGATTCCTTAGAATGTTATAAAAAATATGTGAAATGTCTCTGATTTGTTTATGTTGTCAGAGATGGTTCCTGCAAATGTGGAGTATTTACTGCTGTCATTTTTGAGTGGGAGAACTCTGCTTCCAGGGCCACACACACCACTTTAAACATTTTCCTAGAAGTTCTTTGCCTAAAGTCCTGTGTGAAGATATTAGAGCCTTGCAGGTGATTATGCACTATGTAATCTTTTGAGATTTATTTAGGTGCAAGTAACAGAAATGAGATAAAAAGTGGCCTGGACTCCAAGAAAGTTATTGTCTATTTAGTCAGTCATCTGTAGAGTGCGATTCTGAGACTAGAACACTCACTCGCAGTGGCACAGAGCACACATCTGTCACACCCTTCATCTTCTCTGAAGCCAGGTAGCCCAGCTGGAGCCAGTTTTAGGAGGATGGTCAAGGCTTTAGGCATCACATTACCTGATACCAAGACAACATAAGATGCAAAGTGGAAGACGATAAGGAAAATGGGTTTTCCTCATGGCACTCTTTAAAAAATTAGGAAACATCTTCTTCCGGAATCTCTTCAGTAGGAAACTCCTGATTTCTCCCTTAGAGTCAAATTCCGTGAGAATCATGGAGATATAGCTGACTTAAAGCAATAAAAATCAATTATTATAGTTTGAGGTTATGACTCAAATAAAGCAGCTTCTGTTAGCAAGAAATGTACAGGGGCTGGGGAGATAGGTACAGAGAATAAGTGCTTGCCTGGCAAGCCCACTGTCCCAAGTTTGATCCATACACAAAAGAAAGAAAGAAAGAAAGAAAGAAAGAAAGAAAGAAAGAAAGAAAGGAAGGAAGGAAGGAAGGAAGGAAGGAAGGAAGGAAGGAAGGAAGGAAGGAAGGAAGGAAGGAAGGAAAGAAGGAAAAGAAAGAAGAAGGAAAGAAAGAAAGAAAGAAAGAAAGAGAAAGAAAGTGAAAAAGACATTTGTCAAAAAACAAAAATGTCATTTTTACTAAAGATATTAGTTACACAATGAGATCAATTCATTTTTTAGAGAGTTTAAATGCAAGGAGAATTAGTCAATATAGTAGATAAAGTATTTTATAACTAGGAATGAATGTAGAAGAGCCAAAGAAGACAACACGTGTCACAGGTTAGTAGATCAAAAAGAAGAAGCTATCTGACTCAAAGCAACAGTGACATTATTAGCTGGTGGCATGCTTTCTAGGTCATTAGAGTTTCTTGTGGGTCACTGGAGATACTTTTATGTTCTGAGGAGTGATAAATGATTTTCCAATGTTCTTTAATATCTTGCCCTTTTGATATAGTGTTGGTTTACTCTTTCTATATACTTTAAAGGCAGCATACTGCGTGAGTGACATGAGAATCTCTGTGACTCTTGAAAACTTAAAGCACAACTGTAAAAATGTCAAGTGATTTAAGATTCTATACCTATCACAAATTATTCATCTAATATTTACTGAATTGTCACTACATCCCTAACGTTTTATGTGATTTGGTGATGAACTTAAAACAGGAACTCTTCTGCATTCATAGATGTCCTTGTGTTGTAGAATAAAGTAATAACGTAACTAAGCAACATCTCCTCCAGCAAGTATAATATTGGTATTGATAAATGATCAAAGTTGTGTTCAGAGAAGTATCCTGAATATTTTCTGTTTATTGTTACTTCTGATGCCATTGCTGCAGGTGTTCCATTTTACAGAAGACAAAATAAAGGAATGAAGACATATATAAAATAAACCAGGTGAAATACTGTATTTGTCTTTCACTCAATGCTAGAATAGCAATGTATGTGTGACTCTGAGGTGAAAGAAAGTAATACAGAAGATAAAAGAAGATCTGGAAATTGTGTTAAGTAGAGAGAATAGGAACCATAGAGGCCATACACACACTGAACAATGGATTCTGTACTTGAAAACTAATCTAATGATTTCTCAGTCTACTTCCCAGTTCTTCTTCTTGTAGGTCTAAGTGCTGTGAAATAGAGGAAAACATTTAAGAGAGGAGCATCCACACTTACACACTGAGAGATCATGTAAAACTTCTTAGAGTGCAAGAGGTTTAGTTTTATATAGAGATCAGTGGAAAACCACAACCCGGCTTAAGATAGAAGATAATGTGAATAAACTTTTAAGAAGATCATTCTGACTGCTACTGGGGAAATCGAGTCTAAGCTTAGCAACTTCTACATTATTGCAGGGCTAGCCATAGACGATAGTATGAACTGGAGCGGGAGTAGAGAAGGATGGAATTAAATAGAGTCAAGATTTATTTTGAAGACGATTTCAAGAGTTCTTGTAGATAGAATATGGGTAGAAAGGAAATCAGCAATTTATTTCATGAAAGGAAAAACAAGAAGCAATTTTTCTGATCTAAGAACAATCAGGAGAAACAGCTATATTTTCTGCAGGAGAAGTGAAGTAATTGTACATAAAATAGAATTGAAAATTACATATGTATACATGTATTTATATGTATATATATGCATATTTATGTATATATAGCATAGAAAGAAAATATCATACAAAAAACCTAAATATTTTCTTTGAAAATTAGAGTTAATATCATGATAATTATCTGCTTTTTTTTTTAAACTCAAGCTAACAATTTTCACTTTTTATTCATTCATTCATCTGTTCATGCAAGAAAATAAATGTCATTTGCTCTTAGGCTCTGAACAATAGCTTCAAGTATTTGTAGCCTTTTCTATTCTTGAGCTTGACTTTAATAACCATGGATATTGCACACCTGCACAAAGAGAAAAATATTAATAATAGATGAAGTCGAGTTCTTGGTTTCCCTTGAGAGACTCCTGTCTGCCAGTCAGTTGTCCTTGAGAATATGGGAGACTTAATCCTACTGACCCTTATCATTATATACTCCAGAAAATGGCTTAATGCAAAGAACTACTCTTTCTCATATGACTAATGTGAGAATCATAAATGCTTTCATTATAAAACTTATGATAAGGCAAAATAGAGTTGCAAGAACTTAACATTATTTGCCTCATAAGTGACTACTTTAACACATCCCCACGGGTCAATTCTAACACAATGTATATTAACTAGACTTCATTTAAGATTATTTTCTACATTCTCCTGAATTTTATCCTATCCTACAGCGGGAGCAGCTATAGACCCTTTAAAAACCCTTCCTGAAATCAACTGTGCTTCACAGATTTTCAGAATCAATCAGAATATTTTTCATTTGTAGGTGAAAACTCTACCTTATTATAATAGCATAGATTTCTAAATATACATTATAAAGTCATATGGGTTATGATGTAACTTTCCTGTACTTCAACAGCATTGTTTAGCCTTGGTATGCCAGAGTTTCTATTTGTATAAAATACAAACACTAATAGTATCTACTGTTGCCACTCACATGTGCTAGCCCAAATTAAAAGACTCAGTTCCTGGGAATTGCTCTACATGTGCTTTCCTCTGTCAATTTAGCAGATTTTACTTGCCAGCATCATTTCGTGCTTAACAATATGCTTGTATTTGTTTAGTGCATTACATATTAACAAGCAAGTGAAGTTAAAAGTACAATTATTACTCTTGATGTGCTCAATTAATTCATCATAAAGTATGTGGAATAGACTTAATATATCATGTATAAACACACCAATGCCAGGACAATACAGGAATGATAGAGTATGGAGACACCCCGAGGGAAATACAGACAAAGACTCTGTGAGAAGTAGTAGTAGTGTGCATGCTGGAAAAAGGGCAGCTGGAATTTTCAGACTGGCCCTTTGCTGTTTTTCCACAAGTATCATACAGTTTCAAATTATTACAATACAGTAGAGCATGGTGGCACATGCCTGAAGTCCCGGCACTCACAGTCAGGGGCAAGATTACCTCAAATTTAAGCATAGCTTTGACTATATAGTGAGTTCAAGGCTAGCCTGAACTATATAGTGAGTGAGACCTTGTGTGAAAATAAATAAATGGTTATTATGATGTAATCCACTTAATACAAATACTCCTACAGTTGTGATGACAAAATAATTCCACATTACTGATAAGAGACATACGGTGTAATAATGTCTGTAAGTATAATATCATGTATGCACCTTCTATGATACCAAAACATTATGAAAACTGTTTGCAATGTATTAATTTATCAAATCCATCTTGTCAAGGTATCTTAAAACTATCTCATTGATATTTGTACTTCAATAAAACAAAAATTAAAAATTAAAAATAAAAACCAAAATAATTCCACGTTACCAAGGAGGAAATGACTGCAACATCTCCTGCTTTTGCTCCATATAGCTTTCTCTCCCCCACCAACTATGGCCATGCATAAGGAATCCTATGCCATGAAGTGGTAAATGTTCGCCTGTACCTGTGTAGCTTTTCAGCTTGTTCCATGCATTAGAGATGCAGGGCCACAGATACAGTGGAAGAGTAGGAATTCCCGAGCCTTAGGTCCTGTTGTGGAGCTTTGTGGACTTGCACATAGAGCTTCCCTTACCAAAACATTCTCTCAAACATGAAATCTTCATATCCTTTCTGTTAAACTACTTTTCTCCTCAAAGATAATTTCCATCCCTTTTGATAATGTCAGCAAATGATCTATTGTGCTGTTTTGTATTCCTCTGGAGGGATTATTATAATCCTCCATAGATTCACTTTGTGCAGCACCTGATCTGTAAGACATGTGTGCTGGGACTTTGTTGTTTACTCTTTTCAGGATGATACAAGGATAAAACAAGGCTCTTACCTTGGGTCCTTGTCGGACGTGCAGCAACACAGTAATGACACACAGTATACAATTGCTAAAGGAATACATTAAAATAATATAGAGCAAAATTTATTCTAAAACCTTTGTATCTTGAGACAATTGTGCATTCACACGCAGTTGTAGGAAATGACTAAGAAATGTTTTATCCAAAACATACATAATGCTGATGTTTTCCCACTGGAAAGGCAGTTTTTGTGGTCAGATACTATATGCCCCCAAAGCTCTTTTGAAAACATCCTTGCTCCATCAGTCAACAGGATTTTTTGTTTGTTTGTTTTTTTGCAGAACCAGGGATTGAACTCAGACCCTTGTGTTTGTCAGAGAAGCACTCATTCTACTGAGCCATCTCCCTAGCTCCTGAAACAGGATTTAATAGTTGAAATTTTTTCCTTCTCCCACATTTAAAACTCTTCATGTGATTTTTCAAATCACATGAACCTGAAAATGTGTAAGATAGGAAAATCATTACAGGTCACAGAAAACCTATGTTTGCATTCTTACATGGACACAACCTGACAAAGAAAAAGGATAACCATAGACATAAACTTACAAAGTCAGTGCCAGCTGAATAGCTCAGCGGATTAAAGCACCTATTTAGATAAATGCAGGGGTCAGAGGTTCCATCCCAGTCTGCCATGCTGACCCTGCCCCAGGGACACACTGAGACAGCAATTGAGAGTGGGCAATGTGGCACATGCCTGGAATCCCAGTTCTTCTGAGGCTGAACACAGGTGGATCACTGCCATATAGAGCAAAATATGTAGTGAGACCCTACAGACACTTACTAAAACAACAATTAAAAATAAATAAATAAACCTATGAAGTCAATCTCATTTTCAAATTTCCTTTTGAGTATCAAATTATTATAATTTTATAGTATAGTAAACAAGAATATACATAAAACTGACAAAATTAAAAACATAAGAGCAAAAAACATTTTCTTTCCAGGTCTTAGCATGAATTACTACTTTCATTCATTTTAATGAGAAAAAAGATAAAATAGCAATAAAACAGTTTCAGAACAGGTTAGTAGGATAGTTACAATAATTGATACATTGCACATTGTTTTCTTCATAGTAGTTATTCAGAGAACAAGATGCAGATATGAGGGCCAGCCAAATAGCTCAGCAGACTAAAGTGCCTGCTTAGGGAGACACAGTGGCTGGGTTCCATCATTGGCGTGCAGTGCCAGCCCTACCTCTGGGGTGTGCTGAGACTGTGATTGAGACTGGGCATGGGGGTACACGCCTGTAATCCCAGCTTTTTGGGAGGCTGAATACAGGTGATCACTATGAGTCTGATCTACACAGTGAGATCCTGTAGAACCTGTAGGCGCTTAACAAAAATGTAGACATGACACCTTGTCTAAACAATATTAGTACAAACCTTTTTTCTCATTTTACTAAGAGAAAGTAGCTGTATATCTAACCTAAATGTTTGTTTTCACAACGAAGCAGTTCTTTATTTGTACTCCCTCTTTTTTGTTTTGTTTTGTCCAAGATGCGTGTTCCATTGCTGTTAGAGAAGCTGTATTTGGAGAAGTTGTTAAAGGACCTTTTCATACTTGATGCTAGTTCAAAGGTTGTAGGTATTTGAATTCAGCAAAACAACCCAATATAGTCCAATAGTGCATAATAGTAGTGTGTTATCAGCAGAACTGTGCTGAAGGAAACTCACCTAAAGAGAAGAAATTCTCTCAGGCTTTCACAGAGAGCAAATTGGCCAAGCAATGGCCATGACTTATCCAGATGGCTGACATTGACAAAAGATCCACAAGGTGCTACTCATGCATGGTTTCAGGGTAAATCCTGAATGGATTTGTTTGACCTTTTCAGATACAAAAGTTCCATTTTTAGTTATATAGGTCTTGCTTAAATTTAGTCTTAACTACCCAGCAGAAAAGTGTAACCACGGAGCTATATTAATATTCTGAGCTTTAAAAGGTTCAGAGTCAACAAGTTTGGGTAAAAACATGAATTATAAGAGGCATGTTTATTTAGATCACATAAAATGTGAATGAAGTTTATGTTTCAAAAGAAATAGATCTTATTTTCACAAATTTTCAAACTTAATTGGAAAATACATATACATGCATGTTTATATGTATACACCTAAGAATAAAATTTCCAATCTGATTTTAGCACTCTATCTAGGCAAACTAAAGAGGAATAAAGAAAGCATGGATTCAGGCCATGTGAAACAAGTAGTTGGCATTTTGTTTGTTTATTTATTTGGTATAAGGTTGCCCTATCCAGCTTGAGCTGGTAATGATCCTCCTGTCTCAGCTTCTGCAGCACTGAGATTTCAGGCGTATACCACCGTGCTCGGTTTTCATGGCTCAGAGAGCCCTGGGATTCTATGATTCTGGTATTTCACATAGTATGTGGTATCCAGGATAGAACTCAGATTTTCTGCTTGCCAGGGAGGTGCTTAGACCACTGAGCTTTACATAGTGAAATGAAAGGGCATCTGAAAATTTCCTTCTAGGTAGCATTTGTTTAAAAAAACTGAAGGACATAATCAATGAAGCACAAACTCTATGGGAAGAGGAGACTGGAACAAGTTGAAGCAAAATATGTTCTGGACACAAGTAAGAGCCTGGGTCTCAGGAAGCAAGGGTTGCCTTTGCTGGGCTCTGCAGGAAGGCACGGACCTTTTGGCCTTCAAACCAAGCAGGATACAAAGAGATATATGCATTTAGGCAGAGGAGTGTCCTGTCCCTGCTAGATTCTCTGAATTTCTGGCTATCAAGACAAAATCAAGACTACCAGTTAGAAGATCTATGCTGCAGACTATTCTCAAATTGTCATTAATCTGTGGGTGTATAATGGCAAAAGAATACCTTTTCAGAAGTCTATCTGTGAGCAGAAAGGAAGGGAAAGTTGTCCTGCAAGAAAGCTCCAGGCTGCCCTTCATCAGCACCCTCACTCACTGTTTTGCAAAACTTGCTCTGCAGTTGTGTGTGAAGCATCTTTATTCTTTCCATTGTGTTCACTTTTTGTTTAAGGAGGATGAATGTTAACCTTTAATTGTCAGATCTTTACCTTTTAAGTCTTTCTCCATTAGGAAATATTGAATTACAGAGCTGAACATGAAAGGAACTTATCTATATTTGATGTACAATATATGCAGAATTTCCATTTGAATTAAGAGAATCCATGCCCAGGCTATGTGAAGAAATCATTTTCATGAGCTCTTAGAAGTGTTATCAGAGTATGTATATACTTCAATTTTTCCATAGGCTTACTGACTGTATTGTTTAATTGGTTAATAAAATGGTTAAAACTAATTCAAGTATGAGATTTATAAGGCTTCAAAATTATGTAAGACTAATTATTATATATTGAGATATGCTTTTTATTTACAGTCCTAAAGATAATGTACTGTTTTGGTACATTATGACAATGGTACATTTTGGTACATAATAAAAAATGAATTTTTTATTCTTAAAACTCCTTAGGAGAAATCATTATTTTAATTTATTTAACATACTTTTTAAAGCAACCATTACATATTAGATACTATTTTAAGAGTATTCGTTGTGTTCATTCACTAAAACATCAATTTTCTAGAGTAGATTCTCTCTTTGATCACATTCTACCATTGAAAATCTCCTCCATATTATTTTTTTTCTGTACAGCAGCCAACCACCCTGATTATGTACCTCCTCTGCTCTAAGCCTTTTGAACTATTTAAAATGAAATTTAAATTCCCCAGTGTGCTCTATAATATATTGTGTAACATAGCATCTGTCCAAGTCTTTTCCATGGCAACTATTTAATCAGACTCTGCCCATGTGTTATGTTCCTTCCCCCCTATGAAGACACTGGCCCGTCTTATTCTCCACTTAAGGTTTTGTGGTCCTCTTTCCTCTCCTTGTGACACTGTCCTAAGAGTCATTTCTATGGCTTTTTCTTTTGCTCCTGGCAAATTTTCAATAGAACATCAGATAGAGAGACCTTGAAGTTGCATGACCTACAGAGAACTTCTAGCTGCAAGTCACTGCTTATTCCTTAGTCCTGTATTACATGCTTTAATGTTTTAAAAATATAATTAAAGGACCAGGGAGCTAGCTAAGTGGCTTAAGCACCTGCTGTCAAGTACAAGATTCTGAGTTCAATCCCTGGTACCAAATTATTATTATTATTATTATTATTATTATTATTAATCTTTTGCTTAGACATTTGTTTCTATAATTTATCCTAGATTGTCTGTTCACTCAACAATTTCAACCTTATTGAGATTAGAAATGCTGTTTACTTTATTATGAAAACTTTTTTCTATCTAGAAAAACACATTACAATGATTCGATAACCAACAGTTGAATGTATACATATACAAAGTAATTCTAATCCATTTTTACAATTTTGTGCTCCTATATTCTTGCTCTTTATCTTAAAATATTTGCTTTTGAGCACTCATTGAGTGAACAACCTCATTATTTAATAGAAATATGGAAACAAAATAATTTTAAAAATCTTCTATGCACATGGCTATGATGAGTTTTACTTTTAAAACAAAACATAATTTGACATCATGGTGGCTGAAAAGACACAGACTTAAAGAAGATGATGGTCTAAGTGCTTGCTGAGTTTTCTCAAACTTCATAATTGAGATCGTAATAGTTCAGACGATTATAATAGGAGACAGAATTGGAGGCAGTTACTAGATAATAAAGGTGATGTCTTCATGATTGGACTTGTGACCTTATAAATAGATCTAGGAAACTAACTCAGCTCTTCATAGTGTGAGGTTAGAGTGAAAATAAAACTGTCACCATTCATGAAAACTGCTACCCACAAAACTTACCATTTTCTTCCTCAGAAAGATAAACACATTTGGGAAGCCTAGAGCCCATTCAGGCCACAGCCTTATGAACCTCATGAACCCAGATCCAGCCAGCCCCGAGGAGCCTACCTGTGAATGAGTGAAGCCTTGGGGTGACATCTTGATATACACCCCAGCAGGTCACCAGTCATGCTCAAACACCTAAACACAGCGTGCAAAATTTCAAGTAGGTTGAACTCACCTCTCTTTTCAAATATTTAACACTTTTTCATGCTAAAATTTAAAAAATTCCTTTCTTCATGCTTCTTGAAACATACAATAGATTATTGCTACCTTTAGGCATCTTAGAAATCAATCATATGTTGACACATCTTCCCTGGGTCCTGAGCTACATGACCCTTCTATACATTCTTTTCAGTGTAAATATACCTTATCAATAGTTTGCATTATTATTTCATTTTATGATTCATTTAACATGCTAAGAAAATATCCTTGAGCATTAAATACTCTTGTGAGAGGATGTGGCATACCCTTGTAGGCTATTACCTGACTGGAAGCCTGCCTTTTCCCCCTTACATTCTTAGGGAGGCGTGCATGCATGGTGCCTGAGCAGAAAACTAGTCCACACACTCCTGCTGCTGTGTTGCCCGGAACCAGAAGAACTCTGTAACCACAGCTTCCATTACACTGGCAAGAAATAAACATATATGTTCTTGTGTGTCTGCTACTTGGCAGTTAATTTATCATCCCACATTGACAGGATATAATAATTTAACAATATAGGTGACTATAGATTGGGACAATATTCAGTTTCTAATTCTTTCCTGTGTAATAGAGTGATATGCCATAATTGCTAGATTATAGTTTTTGTTGTTATTGTCTTGTTTTTTTTTTTATTTTTTGGGGAAGGGTCTACAAGGTATTCAGGGTCTCATTACTAGATCAGACTCATAGTGATACGCCTGTTTGCAGCCTCCCAAGTGCTGGGATTGCAGGCACACGCCATTAGTTTCAGTTGCTGTCTCAGTGCATCTTGGGGGTCAGGCTGGCACAGCAGGCCCAGAGATTGAACCTCTGGCCACTGCACCTGCTTGCAGGTGCTTTAGTCTGTTGAGCTATTTGGTCCATCTCCAGATTGTAGTTTTTAAAAATGCATAATTATTTTCTAAAATCTATATAATACCTAGTCAAATCCCAAAAAGGTAAACAATTATTGAACAATTCTATTTGTTTCCATTCCATTCATTGAGTCTTTTAGCAATGTTTTGCCATGTAACTGCAGTCTACCTACAAGAGGAAAAACAGTTGCCTAGTAGCTATGACGTGATCATCTCAAGTTGCTTCAGTCAAAGTGCCATGTTTTCAGAGCCAGTGCTAGGAAATTAACTTCAGCCCTAATGTATTGTGCAAGGTATGAAGTCTTCAAGTACAACCTTTAAAATACTTAAAAATATAATAGAAAGGAAGTGTGGTTAATAAAGAAAAGTATCTTCTGTGTTTTCTCTATATATTATCTTTATATTTAAATATATTTTCACTTAAAGTTATGATAATACAGAGAGTCTGGGCAATGAAGGAAATGCATAGCTTTCAGCAGTCACATCTGCAATTCCAAGTAATCAGAAGGTTGCAGTGAAACAAGACTTGTACTTGTACGACAGTCATTATAAATTCAATTCTGTTTCGATCGTACACATCAAGGTAGCTTAGGAATATCATAATTACCACGTGAATGTATACTAAATTGTCATTGTTTCCTAAAGTGATAATCATACTAATACAGTTCATTTCAATCTGGCATATATGTGACATTTTCATATATTATGAAACTACAAAGGACACATAATACAAATGAAAATTTGCTAAAGTTTCAAAGTGGATTGGAAGATTATAATTTTCAGAGAGGTACCACAACTTAAAGACAATTTTGCAGAACATATAAATGAAGGTTGTATCAAGAACATGGCCATGTACTATTTGACTTTTGCTTTCTAAAAGGAAATGACAATGATTCTATAATTTTATTCTTGAGCATCAGATGACATTCATAGGGTATTTTCAGAAACTATGATTGTCAAACATGACATGTTGGGGCCCCAGGATGTACCTCAGGGGCACAACCCCTGCCTGAGAAGCAAGTGAGAACTCTGTTTTACTATCAAATATTTTCTGAGTCCTTTTTTTTTTCTTTCACAGAACTGGGGATCAAACTCAGGCCCTTGCGCTTGCCAGGGAAGCACTATTCCACTGAGCCATCTACCCAGCTCTATCAAATATTGGCTGTTTGTCAAATTATTGGAAAACAAAAAGATTATTTTTAAAAACAATTCAGAACACGGTCACACCATTTGCCTTTGTCTCTCACCAAATCCAAACCAATGGCATCATCCTGAATTTGGGGTCTCAAACTCTAACATTATGCTGTAAATGAACCTATTTTCTTTTCATATTCACTCTGCTTCAGATATTTAGTTATGATAATGAGACATGGAGGCCTGGAAGATAGCTGAGGTCTAAGAGCCTGCCTGCCAAACACAAAGACCTGGATTCAATCTCCGATACTGCATGCAGTGCTAGCCCCTCACCAAGCAGGCCACCCAGACCAGTCGTGGTGCTGCACCCCTGCAATCCACATGCTGGGGAGGCTAAGAAAGGCAGATCATTACAAATCCAACCTGCATAGTGAGACTCTGTACCAAATACATGAACAAACTAAAGGTTAAGAAAACTGAGACATGCACCAATACAGATGTGTTATCTTCCAAGATGATTACTTTTTAGACACAAGGTACTTGAGAGAGACATTGTTGGGATGCAAGGTTCAGAAAAGCCTTACTGATTTTATATACATATATATTCAAATGTATATATTCATATATATATATATTCAAATCAAAATAAAAAATTTCTAAATTAATATTTGTCACAAAGGAGTCTTTTTTACTTATTTTCAATAGGAAGATTGTTTTTAAATATGTACTTCTGTACATAGTGTCTATGTGAACTTAAGTATTTTGTGGTTCCACTCTTAGAAATTTCAGCAGAAACTGGTAAGTAGCTACTTGAGATGTAGCTAATTTGGCCTTGCAAAAGAAACAAGAATAGATTAGAGTCTAATTGTCTGAAGTTTAATTACAAAGATGTGGTTACTATGAAAATAATTAAAAATAATTCATACAAATGCATCATTATTTAGGCAGTCATCATGACCATAGAATTGTAACTAAAAACATATATATATATATATGTTGTTTTTTTTTTTTGCAGAATCAGGGATTGAACTCAGGCCCTTGCACTTGCCAGGGAAGCACTTTTTCCACTGAGCCATCTCCCCAGCCCCTTGAAAACATATTTCTTAAGTAAAACTTCAAAACTAGATGTTCCTCACTAAATGGTTTTACAGCACATAAATTTTTATAAATTTATTTTGATGCATTAGAAAAATCTGTAGGTAGCACAGCTCCCATCTCATTTTTTTTTCTTAATTTTGTAACAGGGTCTCCTTGAGCTGGCCAGGAATCTGAGGTTGGTATCTTCCTGCCTCAGCCTCCCAAATTTCTGGAAATACAAGCTCATGCTACCATGCTTGGTTATTTATGTGTTATTTAAATGTTACACCTATGCAATAAACAGCTAAGATAAAATATAAAAAATATTAACATCTTATTTCAAAAATCTTTATCCCAAGTTCATCATGTTTTTCTTGATGGTATAATGGTTTTAATTCATACTTAAAGAGCTAATGATTGCACTCAATGGATGTCCTTTCATGACTATGAAGTACCTCAAGATCAACATTTGATCAAGATAGAGCCGAATGTTGAGAAGCTCATTATTTTCCCACATACTACCTTGAAGTAGTAGCTTTGTCATTAATCCACTAACGGAATTCAGTTGGGGCTGTTGGTGGGTTGTGTGTATGATTACTTGTGTGTATTTTCCTATTTCTCTGGACTACTCGTCTCCCAGTGTACTGAGACCACCCTGTGTAAGTCACTGCAGTTTTGTAAGTCTTCATATTTGCCACTGGAAATCCCCCAATATAGTTCTCTTTTTCAAGTCTAACAATTTTAGGTTTCATAGTCTTACCTCCTAACTACACTTCTCTTTTTCATTCACTGTACTATTCTCTCTGGGGATGCCTTTCTTCCCTAGAGGATTTTAGGAACAATGGCTCTCTGATGGCATCAAGGATAATGCTATGTTGCCTATTATGAATATGAAAGATTATTTCTTTGCAAATTATATATCTATAATATGTAATTTATTAACATGCAATTATTTACATGAATAATATCTTGGGAGCAAATCATTTTTCACAATATATTGTTGATTAATCAGAAACATAGCAAGACATATTCTTTGACAGAACTCAATGTAAGCTCCTGTAACCACTCTAGGTTTTAACCTTAGTATCTGTTCTTGTCACCCTATGAGTATTAATTCTGAGAAAAACTTATTATATGTTATTTAATCTGTAAACACTCCCCCTTGAGATGCAATCATCTTCCAGTTCTGGTGAAATCCCTCTTCTCTGCTGTGCCCTCAGTGATATTTCATCTTGGTTTGTCTTCAGCAGAAATTCTTCTTTCTTTCTTTTTATTCCTGTCTTTTAGAGACAGAGTCTCACTTTGTAGTTCAGGCTGGTCTTGACATAATTTTGGAGCCCAGGCCTATCTTGAACACACAGAAGTCCTCCTGCCTCAGCCTTCTCAGTGCTGGGATTATGGGTGAACACCTGGCTAGAAATCCTGTGATGCCTGTATAATCACAGTGTCCTCTATGTCCAGTGTTTCATCATGGCACTTTTCCTCCCTTCCACCCCTACCGGTTTCTTAGACATGAATTTTCACTTTTCCACACTGCCTTCATAATTGAGCCTAGTTTTATATTCTGATTTCTTTTTCCCTATTGAAAATGTTCCTGAATGAAATCTAATTTCATTACTGTGCAGCTGTAGTTTTCTTTAACATATTACATCCACAAATCCAAAAGTAACTCCAATATTAAAAAAGAAAAATTGAAATGACAAATGGGACCTATACATTGAATATACTAATTTTGACTGAATTAGAGCTAATTTATTTAGGTCTAAGGAGACAAATATGAATTTATTTTCAAATATTTAGAGTACATTATAAATATAAATGTGTAAATTACACAGAAATGAAGTATTCAGCCTAGTCTTAAGGGATTGATCTAGCTGATATGGTAGTTTTGGTAACAGACATAATCCTAGCAATGTTAATAATACTTAAGATTTATTGAGTATACTGTTCTAAGTATTTTAAAGTAGTAAGTCTTTTAATCCTTACAAGCACTTAGGTGGTAAGGACTATTGTTACCCTCATTCCAGGTGTGATGTTAGATATAAATAAAACTCAAATTACTATGAAAAATAAAGCATTGTAGTTCAGAAATCATGTAACTTTTGAGAGTTTGTTCTGAGAGTGAGTCAGAAAAAAGAGATCACAGCTCAAAAGTAGTATTTTGATAATGCTATAAATTCTACTAGCAAATGTTTGAAAACCTCCTTTAATTAGCTTGCCTAGCTTACTATAACAAAGTCTCTATTAAATATCCAACCTCTATATTTGTTGTATCTCATTTCATTACTAGAACGGATCTTATGTAAACATTTTCCTGTGGTCCTAGATAGTACTGGTTCCTTCAGTAACAATAGCAGAATATCATAATATCCTGTAGAACCATATTGCATTCTAATAAGAATTTTATAAGCAGTCCCTCCATGTCACAAGAAGAGACATGACTGCATTCAGGGAGTGGTAAACCCACCCCCTTAGGACCCTTCGGGAATATGCCAAGCAAGATCCACATTTTATCTGATCAACCATAGGTCATATTGAGCTTAGGCCTTATTAACAAAATAGACTGATTTACTCCTTTTGCAACTATTCAGGCAAGTCTCTTAAAATCTAAATCTTCAAAAATACAGCAGAGAAAAAAGGAATGTCACCAAGTTGCTTATATTTTATTCACCTTACTCTATCTGCCTTATCATACTCTTTACTTTTGCAACCCAGGCACCTACTGAAATAAATGAAGGAGACTTTATTGCTCTACTCTGTCCTCCACCCTTTTATGGATTAGCATTTATCTTTCCTGCTAGGCAGGGATGGAATGAATTTTCACAAAGGCTTGCATCCACAAGCTGATGTAGTAGCTAAGGAATTTGAACTTTAATTTTCATGGAATTTTTTCCAGGTGAAGTTACAGAAAACCTTCCTGCCAGCAAGAACTTGATTTCTTTAAGAAAGGGAAGATGGTTTATCACCACTGATAGCAGACATTTAAGAATATTTGAAAGTGTTAAATTCTTCATCTTTTCCACGTGTACCAAAATTTCCTTCTTCTGTGTTTCAAGGTTTTGCCATTCTGTATATCAGAGTTTCAGTTTAACCTGAAAGATGTGGAGCATGTCAATCAAACTCTGTAACTTTAATTTTGATTCATATAAATTTTCCACCTACTACAGGAGATGAAGGTGCTATTCAGAATTTCCATGGTTTTGGTCATAGTCATGATTCAGTGCTATTGTGGGATATAGACTGATGCTATAAACTTTAAAAGCATTTATAACATCACAACTAACTATCAAAGACACTGACTCTGATAGTACCTTGACCTCACTCTGTACTGTATTTCATACTGTCAAGGTTGATTGTTGCTGATACTACTGAGTTTGACTGCATTTCTTACTATGGGAACTCTGTTTTACTTTGCACTAAGAAAAAGGATAACTTGCATTTCATTTATTTTATTTGCTAAAGAATACAAAATAATAAAGTAAAAAAATTAAGAACAACAAAAATTTTATTAAATTATCCCATCTCCAGAGCTGATGTAAATGATTGGTTTCCTAGGTTCTCTTTACTGTTTGTTGTATAAAATCAGTCAAATTGTGGTGCCAAGAAGGTAACTCGGGGGCATAAGCACCTGCCTGGCAGGTACAAGGTCCTGAGTTCATTACCAGACTATTAAGAAAAAGAAATAAATCAGTCAAATTATAAATCAGATGATGTATTCTCAGTGTTTAGTAAGCCTTGGAAAGAAAATAGGGAGAATACAGAAAGTAATTCAACATACCAACACTAAAATACAGAGGTGCAGACTGAGGTTACAGCTCAGCAGCATGAGTGCCTGCCTTGCAGAGGCAAGGTCTGGAGTTCGATTCCTATTTCCAAAAAAGTTGCAAATATCCAAAACCTAAAGACTTTTAACAAAAATAGTAGCATCCTAACGCTATAAACAGTGTGGCGTAAAAGAATATATATATATATATATATATATATATATATATATATATATATTCATTTATTGGTCATACTCTTATTTTGGGGGAGAGAAAGATGAAATAAGTACTCTTTTACTTTGAATTTATATA
>PVKA01009105.1:0-41659 GCA_004027165.1 Ctenomys sociabilis
AGCCCATAATATTAAGCTGAGCTGTAAATGGATATGGTCGACAATTTCTTTGAATAACTCCCTATGGTTGCAGAATGCTGGACTGTGTTGGATTGTGGTGTCGAGTTCAAGCACCTAAGGTAGTTGAATGTCAATGGAGTGCCCAATTTTGACAGGTGTAGACAAAGGAAAAGTTGTAGAAAGAAAAAATGATGTGTGTGTATAGACAGTACAGTTGGGATAGATAATGCTGGGCTTCTATGTAATTCTATGATAGGCAAGATCTGCACTAATGGTGGTTGGACAGGATATTATGTCGGCTTTTAGTGCTATGGTCATCCACTAGGTAAATAATTATTGAATTTCTGATATAATTCAGCTATAAAAAACCTGTAAATATGATATCATGTATGCACCTTGTACAATACCAAAACGTTATGAAAACAGTTTTCAATGTATTAATTCATCGACTCTGTATGGTTAAGGTGTTTTGAAACTGTGTGATTGACATTAGTATTTTAATAAAATAAAAATAAATGAGAAAAAAAAAAAGAGAGGATGTCGGTGCAGGCCTGTGTTTGTGTTGGCGAGGACTCGCCTTTGGCCTGACCCACTGGATTCAGCATAAATTTTATCAAATTGAATTGTCCTTTTTGTGTCTAACTCCACCCCAGGTTGCTATTTGAGCTGGTATTTCTTAATTGAGAAATACCTAGTCATTCATTGTTTATTTGAAAGTGGTTTCTTAAAATTCTACAGAAGGTCCTCCATCTTAGATGTTTAACAAGTCGTATGTTTTATTCTAATTGCAAAGGATATGTGATATGACTGTCCCCGTAGTGTAGAGCCGAGAATAGCTGTTATGTCATGAACGAGGCATGTCTTTGGTTTTTCTAGAAAGTGCATTCAGGTTAAGGGAAACCATTTCCATGAGTGATTTAGTAGTTAATTAAAACAAATAATTTTGTTCGAAATCTCTCTGTCTGTCTCTCTCTTTCTAATCAGTAACTAGTAACAGCACTAGTGGTGAGGAGGTGAAGAGGGAGGTGGGGGGAGGACTGAAAAACAAAGGGCTGAATAAAGGAATCAAGATGTTTATGTGCAAGAGAAAGGCTGAGAGTACTGTGTTCCGCAAACACATACCAATGAACGACGTGTTTATCAGAATAGTTCCTCTTGTCATGATAATATAATAATTTAAATAAATTGCTAAGAAAGATGATGACATTTTGCATAGTATGTTTTTCTCTTTGTATAACACATTATAAAATTATAAGCCTTTTGACTTTTAAAATGTGTTACTACCCATTTGTAGATTATGATAGTTATCTGTTGTGTCAGCTTGTAAGAAATGCCCAACTGAGTGGCCTAGCATAATTCCAGGCATGGCTGAGTGGATTTACTGAAGATGGAAGATCCACGTGGGTGTGAGTGGCACCAACCAGTAGCCTCATAGCCTGGATGGAACAGAAAGGGAAAGAAGGGGAAAGCTCACTTTGGCTGCTTCACCTTAGCCTTGAACCTTGTTTCCTGGCTTCCAGGAAGTGTCTTCAGCCTTCAATAGCAGACCTCTGGATTCCTGATAAAGACTCCCCAGGGAGCCGCAGGTCTTTGAAATGTGACTGGATCCTTTGGGTCTTGAGAGTGTAGGCAGTCCTTTTGTACTCTACACACCTGACTGCAGGCAGCCATTGCAAGCCTCTCTTGTGAATCCATGTCTATACCTGTGTCTGTCTGTCTGTCTGTCTGTCTGTCTGTCTGTCTGTCTTTTGTCTGTCTGTCTGTCTGTCTATCTATCTATCTATCTATCTACCTTTCTGCCTATCTATTGTTGTGTCAACAATTATATATATATATAATTGTTATATATATATATATATATATATATATATATATATATATATATATATATCAAGATAAGACTTACAGGTATGTATCTTGTATTGAATCTGTTTCTCTAGTGAATACTGACATGCATATATTATCACAATTATAGAATGTAGACTGTGCTGTCTTTACAAAATAGTACTGCATAACACAGAGACTGATAAAGATAATTTTGAATTACTGTTAGATCAGAGATACAGATAATTTAACCTTCTGCATTTGTGCCAAGATGCAGGGAATCACACCCGGGTGAAGGTGAAGCCTGGAGCTCCTCTGGGGCAGAGGCTGCTCTTCTGAGAGTAAGAGGTGGGTGGGAGGTGAGATAGTTTGGAGTTTCTGGTTGGTTCCTATAGGTGAGCTGCAGTGAAGTTCTCCAGGATTCCGGACTAAGGTCTTCTAAAGAAAATCAGCATAAAGTCTTCTCCTCCCAGTCTCATTTTACTCCTGTTCTGATAACCCTTATGTCATTCCCAGAATCATACTGACTCGGTTCAGCTGAGCATTCCCACTGAAGTTGATCATTAATCCACCATAGTTGGATATCTTGTCATTCCCTTTGATTGAGTCAGTATAAGCCTTTCTTTGTTGTACAGAAACAAAAATCAATTGTGATCAACTTAAGCAAAAGGCAGACCCATATAACTTTTCCCCACAGTTACAGAATTATTGGGAGTCTCAAGGGTCACTCTAAAGAAATGAGCCAGGCTCAAGAAAAGTGTGAGTGGCCCCATGGTACCTGGCAGTGGTCCTGGCGGGTGTCCTGCCATGGCCTTAGGCCACTGGCTACACGTGAGTCAATGTCAGGGGCATTGGTCACTCTTTGGTCTGCTCCTCACTCCTGGTTGGAGACAAAGATGGAGAAAAATTCTACAAGTGGATTTCACAAACTGCCTTGATCTTACATAGGGTGCTGGACAGCTTCTGGATTCCGAGGTTTCACTGGACATAGTGATGCTGCTGAGGTGGCACAAATATCGTGCGCACCACTGACTATCCACAGCGACTGGGAAAAAGTCAGGAGGAAAGGAAAACGTCACGTGCAGCGAGAAACTGGCTTCCAATATTCTCTATGCTATCTTTCAAAATGTAATATTTATCCTGTTTTAAGATGTGCATTGGAGCAAGTTTTAAAAATTCTACTAATATTCTACTCTAAAGGGCTGATTTACAAAGGAAATTAATATTTAGTTAGATGTAACATGTTTATTGTTTCATGTATTCTGTGATGCACTGAGGTCCTAAACTAGGCACCATATTATGTAATACTTAAAAATGTATGACCTTTTTTTTGTTTTCCTTTCCTTTATCTGTTTATTCATTATATGTGAGTAAACCAATACATTTGTGGAATTAAAAAAAAAGAAACAAAAGAAATGAACAAAGCATACCAGATTTCTGCAAAACCTAGTATGTTTTTAAAACTGGGTTGAAGTTTATTTCAATTCTTCATTTCAATGTTAAAAATCTCTTCTAGACAGGCCTCTGTCTCTATTGAGACACTGTGAGTGCTGAAGGACATTTATAATTCTTAAAATTCCTGTTCTTTTACAGAGAGGGGCTGTTAAACATGGTCTCAAGACCTTTGGAAGAGAGGTGAGGATGTAGCTCAGTGGTAGGGCATGTGGTTAGCATGCTCACCTGAGTTTAATCCTAGCATCAAAAATGTGAGTTACATACGTACTCATACCTATTAATATAGTTGTATCTATGTCTTCTTCTATGCCATTTGTCCAGAACATCCACAAAAAGCTCCTTCTATGTCATTTTGTGTTCTCGGAGCATGAGGCTCAAAATAGTCAGACTTCCTACATGTCAGCTTAGGAATTAAAGACATGGGTTCACATGGCACTACATCAAATGCCCTAAAAGCAAAAAGTTTTTTTTTTTTATTCTGAATGAAAGAAGTTGAGCTGAATTCTTAAAAACAAATTCCAGTCTCTTGCTTGCACTCGCATTCTAAGGACTGCAGTAGAGAAGAAGATATAGGCATCCCTGCCTTTTTGGATGCCCAAGGTTTGAAATGAGTGATTTTCAAACTTCCCGAGAGACTCAATGAAAATATTGAAGCCCAGACCACCTGCCTGTCACAGCAAAGAGACGCTTCCCATGTCTTTCCCTTCTGGCCCCAGCCCCGCAGCTGCTGCATAGAAGCAAATTTCAGACTGCAGTTCAGGACGGCAGATGAGAATGCCAATCCTAGACATAGCGAGAAGGAAATGAGTGAGGATTGACTGGCGTCAACTGGAGTACAGACAAGGACAGGCAGAGCTGCCCACGCTGAGAATGAGCTACACGGCGGTCTCAGAGGAGCTGTACACATTCCACAGAGAGTGCTTTTGTGTTGTTCAGCATAGCTCTACCTTCTAAAGGAAATTTGACTCTTCATATAAAGCCACAAAATCATTATTTCAGAATTTAAAAAATAAGCAATATACAAAGACTAATATTATTCCTTCTGGGATATTGAGACAAATAGATAAGAGACTCTGGGTCTGAACACATAAAAACAGAATGGAGAGCAGCTGGTCTATTCTCCCCTGGGGCATTTTATCCAGCCCATTCACTTTACAAAAGAGGAAATTAAGGTCCCGAGGGAATGCTCAAGGTGTCCTGGACTCAAGTGTGTACCAGCTGAGACAGACTAGTATTCCAGCAAAGACAGGAGTACTGACTGACTTAGGGAACAGCTAGGTTGCCCCATAGGCTTCTCCAAGATGAGAGTCCAGTCCCTCTGAGCTTTTCCCCTCCTCTCTGAGTAGGAAAAAAATCAATGTATTCCTCTCAGGCCACAGTACTGGGGCCTCATCTCCATCAGCTCAGGTGTAAGTCCCAGTCTACCAGCCCTGGCCCAGTCACTGAGCTGCCTTGCCCTCTGCCTGGTGGGCATGGCAGGCTTGGGAACGTCTTCAAGTGAGTGGGAAGGTTGGGAAAACAGAGCCCTGGGGACCACAACCCAGGGAAGGGGCCCAGCTCCCTCTGGCACCTGGTCACTTCCTCCTCAGGGGAACCGTCAAAGTTAATAGGGGGTGGGGCTAGCCTGTACTCACCATCCATTCAGGGGAAACATTGAGACCAAACCTCCGAGGTGTCTATTTGGTGTAAGTATTCACAAAAGCTTAATATTTACCATAAATATGAAATGTATTTTGTTTGAAAGCAAAAACATGCATTGGCAAATTAAAAAATGGGCCATCTATGGTGGTGGTAGACACTTGTAAACCCAGCAGTTGGGAGACTGAAGCAAAAGAATTGTTCTTTTGAGGTCACCCTAGGCTACACAGTGTTTGAACCCAGCCTACACCTAAATTGAGTGTTTGAACCCAGCAAGATCCTGTCTCTAAAAAACCAAAATAATAAATTGGAAACTAGGTCCCATCTTTTACACAGCAGGAGTTGTATTCTGTAGAAGTATCCTTTGTTAGAATACTTAAAAGAAAAAGAAATTCTTTTTAAATGTATTTTTATTAGTGCACATAGATTTTATAAGATGCTGAGTTTCAATGTGGTCTTTCATATCCCTTACTCTTGCTCATAACCCTTTCCACCTCCTCCATCTTATTGTCTAATAAGCTCCCTCTACTGGTCTCAAAAGACAATTATCACATATTTGCCCTAATATGTGAACTCTAAAAGAGACAGAAAAATTAATACTTCTATTCCTTTCTGAATGAGATAATAGTCTCAAATTTGGCTACATATGAGACTTAAGGACACCGTGGGTCTAACTGGCTGAGGGTGAAGCCTGGGCTGCCCGTGTGATTGTAATCTGCCACCAAGGTTGAATATTGTTTCCAGGAAGTAATACTAATGGAAGATTTCTTGTCCAATTCCTAGAATGGCCCCTTCCTGTTACTAGGATTCTGGGTTCATATCCATGTCTTGTCCATTGAGGATTCACAAGAAGGCAGGGCAGGGTTTTGTTGAGACACCTGCTTATTTGCCTGAAAGATGATGACTATTAGGACTTCTGTGTAGGTGTCCCCCCAGCCCCTTGTGCAGTCATAAGAGAGGCATTTTTACAGGTGGCTGAATCTAAAGCATGTAATGCTGCAATGAATATGTGATGCTGGGATCAAGGTTGTGTGATTACTAAATTGGTCCACCGATTAGTCTGGCACAGTTCTGGGTATGGATAACAAGAAGGCCCACACTGGGTGTGAGTGCTGAGGGTGGGCAGCCAGCATACAATATGAAGAGCAGCAAAGGAGCTGCTGTCTTCCCAGCTGCCTCTTCACCACATCACTGCTTTGCTGCCTTCTGCCTGCCATGAACTGTTTCTCCTCTGTGCCCCTCTGCCATGTCACCCTGCCCTGGGCTCAGCTGAATATGGACTAAAACCTCTCCAAATTATGAGTTAAATAAACCTCTCCTCCTTTACTTTGAGTGTCAGGTATTTTTTTCTCAGCAATGAGAAAAGACAATGACTTTATCAAGGAAGGTGTACTGAGGACTGCCACATTGTCCTCCCTCAGACCCAAGTGTCATTGTGCTTATTACAATCAGTATAGGCTGTATAGACGTGACTTCCCTAAGTTGGACTTCAATTTAATTAGTGAGTCTGACCAAGACTTTGCACATATCTTCATGAAGCAAGCAGTTAGTAATGGACTAATATAGTTTATCATCAATGGCCAATTGTGACACAGTAATGCTAATATATGAGATTACATCTCCACTGAGGCCTGCATGACTCTGGAAGAAAACTCTTCCCAGAATTGGCTACAAGGCAGGTTACTTGTTAACAATAACCTAAATCTGGCTGCTCTTGTTGTTTCTTCAACAAGAATGTTTGTTCCCTCTGATACAAGCCTTGTCAGTCTTACTGGTTGTCTAACACATCCAGCTGCAATTCTCTCATCATTTTCCTCAATGAACAACCAAGGTTCTAGGTGGCTCCTGGCTTTTTATTCTTGGAGAACCATGGGTCATTCAGATCCCTGCCTGCACTTCTGTTGTGTCTTTTACTTTGTCTTCCCATTGTAGGCTGTAAATCTGGGCAAGAGTTTAGGGACTCATTGCAGGGCTCCCTGATAGCTGGCACCATGAAAGAGGTCTCTAATAATGGCCATATCAAAGTGCTGTTTGATGCATTTCACAAGAACTTACACTGGATGTCCAAGGCTAATGGTTGAGGGGTGTGTGAAATTTAACAAGTCACTTTGTGTGCTCACCAGTCCAGATGTGAAGGTATTTAAATCTTCTTGGGAGTGAGAGGTACTGGGAATTAAACCCAGCTCTCACTGAACTACATCTTCAGTCCTTTAATTTATTTTGAGACAGGGTCTCACTAAGTCACTAAATTGCCCAGGCTGGATTTGAACTTGTAATCCTCATGCCTCAGCCTCTAGAAGGGCTGGAATCACAGGCATGCACCACTATTCTGGGCCAAAGGTATTTAAAATAAGATTCAGCCAAAGAGATCACTTCCTTTGTTTGCCAATTATTCCTCGAAATTAAAGATTTTTGTGAAAATATATTTTCCTACAAAAATGACACTTGCTCATTAAAATATTCTAAAATGTTTTCTCTCTGTATCTGTCTTCATCTCTGTCTCTTTGGTCTGTTTCTCTCTCCTCTGTCTCTCTCTCTCTCTCTCTCTCCCCCAACTTAGGGCCACACATACTAGGCAAATGCTTTCAATTAGCTCTATCTGTACTACTTTTTTTCTATTTTGAGATAAGATTTCTCTCAGAGGTCCAGGCTGGCCTGGAATTCATAATCTTCCTTCCTCAGTCTCCCAATTAGTGGGAATGTAGTTGTGAATTACAGCCTCCAGAAAAAATAAAAATAGGTTTTTAAAATAAAAATCCTGGCTGAGAAGATAGTCAGCAGTATGGACTGTGTGACATGACCCTGTATCATACAAATAAGTAATATTTTTAAAAAAGTAAAATTAAATAAAAATCTCCTTAAGTTCTACCAAAAATACATATTCCAAATATCTTGGAAAATAAAATTTAAGTCATTATTCTATGATTTACACATAGTACCCAATTATGTCTCTGTGTGGAATTTGAATTGTTGTTCAACAAAATTTCTGGGCATCTCACCAAGGTATGTATATAGACCAACAATATGGTTTTTATGACTTTACAATCAATCTGTTGGGCTGAAAATTTAAATTTTTTCCTTAATTCTATATAACTTCAAACAAAACTAAAACTTATGTCCTTATTCTAGATTGTAACAGTTTAGGATATGGAATTGGATCTAGATTTGAGCCTCAGTTCCCAAGCTATAGATTGATGCTATCTGAAAAAGTACCATACCCTTCAGAGTCTCAGGTTTTTTTCTTGAACACATGTCAAATTTTATTAACATCTTAACATGTTAGATGACTAAAACAGAAAATTAGACAAACTGAGAGCAGTTCTGAAGCTTCATGTAGGTGGCAAACAATACTCACATAAGAAATTAACTGATTTTTTTAAAGAGCCTGAGGATCATTTTCATAAGGTCACAAAAATACCTTGTCATTACTGATTGGTGAAGGGAAATGTGGCCAAAGATGCTAAGAGAGAAGAAACAGTGCAGAAGAAAAGATACAATTATAAAGCAAATTCGAAGAATACATATAGGTCTACTATTGGAAAAACAAGGTTTTGTCCCTCAACAGAAGTGTCCAAGCCTGGCGTGATGGCTCATACCTGTAATCCCAGCACTTGGGAGGCTAAGGCAGGAGGATTGTTGCAAGTTCAAGACCAGCCTGAGCTACAAAATGAGCTCAAGGCCAGCCTGAACTGCAAAGCATGACCCTGTCTCAAACACACACACACACACACACACACACACACACACAGTGTCCATAGGGACAATTAGTATGACAACATGGTATGATGTCACCAGAATCCAAACGTAATAAATTCAAATTTTAAGGCGACCTCATCCATGTACATAAAATCCACAGAGATGCAAATGATATAGGTTAGTCATTTCTTAGGAACAAAGTGTTTCTTTTTACAGTTCTTGTTTTAATGACACAAATTCATAGGATTCTATAACTTTGCTACCTCTGGCCTGCTGCAACTCTGGAGATGCTGCCAGTGGGCCCCCATGCACCCTGTCTCCACCTGCTTCCTCTGCTCATGGGAGCACATCCATCCCCACACTGCACTCCTCCATCTGGGAAAGGCATGATGGGTGACTGAGGAGATTCTTCTTGACCCTTTGTTGTTTTTTTTAATTTATTTATTTGTATTTTAACTTGAAGAGGGAAAAATAGAAGCAAAAACAAAGAGAACAAATGACATAAACATGGTAACATACACATATGTTACAGATTTTCACAACTTGGATGGCTAATTTATATATATATGTATATATATATATATATTTTTTTAAATAAAACAATTCAACACAAATCATAAGTCCACAATATAGCTGGATTATCCACAGAATTTGTTGACTTGAGCCATTCACAGCTCATTATATTAACATAACTTTATTTCATGTATCTCCATTTTTATACTTTTCTGCTGGATGGCTAAGAACAAGTTAAACCAAGACCTATATAACAAAAAATGTAACTTTTTCATCAGATAAGGTCAGTCAGGTACCCTCAGTGTTTATCCTGCAACCCTGTACCATTCTTTGTAGATCCCTTGTCAGTGTCAGCCTTGTGGATGAGTCACAGCCATTGCTTGACCAATTTGCTCTCTGTGGAAGCCTGAGAGAATGTTTTCTCTCCATGTGACTCTCCTTAGGCACACTATACATCATTGATCATATTCCTCTGTGACTCCATAATCTCCTTGATCAGAAAATTTGGGGCACTACTGAGTTACATGATGTTACAGTACAGGTTCTCCTATGTCCTGAGTATTCACTGACCTTGAAAGGCTAGGGCCAAAATGTTGGCTGACCTTGCAGCCTTTCTTGTTCTCTGATTTTTAATCTGCAAATTTAAGTTGTTAACCCTCCAGAAGAGAAGTTTATTATTACCCTGCAACATATGCCATTCAGTTTACCCACACTATTAGTCTAAATATCACACATCATAGGCATAACATGGAACATGTATTTTCCATTAAGTATTGAGATGCTAAACTCTAAGTCCATACAGAATATGAAGAAGAAAAAATTTTTTTAAAAAATAGGACTGAACACTTACATATATTTACATAGATATTTAGAAATCCATCCATATACAGCATAATATCATTGTAGCATGACTTTCTTGTGACTTTTTTTTTCTTATTTTTTCATTTACTACCCTTTAAAAAAGGCCAGTGTAGTAATAGCTGGTATGTCATGACAAGAAGTACATAATTAGAAGACCAGAATGGCAGGCATTTGGAGTGTGACCTTCTATTACACTTTGTTAAATTCAGTGCAGTTGCTTGATTCACAAGTATCAGCGTATATAGTTAGTTGGGGTGAGAATCCTACCACTTAACTGCTAGTTTCAAAAATCTCCTGACGTTTCTCAGGATCATTGTATTACCCATCTAGTGTGTATAAGTGAATGGTCTTGCCTCTGTCATGTTTCTCAACGTTTCTCCTTGCCCTCTCCTCATTGTCCAATCCTCAAGTTCTCACTTTCCTTTTAATTGTGTCGCGCGCAACCTCGCCAGCAAGGAAGACGCGACAACCAGCTCTTCTTTCCACAGTTTATTCAGGACCCCTATACAATCTCCTTCCCCTGCTAGCTAGCTTCCTTGCTTCCTCCTTCCTAGTCTCTCTGCTCTCTTCCTGCTCTCTTAGGGGAAGCCTGCTCATGGCTTTGAACCAGGGGGCATCCAACCCCGGAGGGCCACGTGGGCACAGCCAATAGGTCCAGGTACACGGAAGCAACGCCCTAGTCTTAGCCTTAGCCAAATGAGAAGTTGTTTGCTACGGAGAGCACTCACCCCCAGGTGGGGGTGGAAGGCGGAAGCCAGCGCCTGTCTTTAAGGTGCGGCTGTGCCTTTAAGGTGAGAGCACTCACCCCCAGGCGGGGGTGGAAGGCAGAAGCCAGCATCATCTTTCAGGCACAGCTATTCGCAGCTCCCTACATAATTGCATTATGCTTTTCTATTTGCAATTCTTCTTTTGAGTTATACTAGGGAGACTATACAATATTTGCACATGAGGGTCTGGTTTATTTTGTTTATATGTATGTCTTCAAGTGGCATCCACTTAAGTACGAAGTCTTTGAGTTTATCATTCTTTACAGCTGAGTAATACTCCATTGTATAAAAAATACCACATCTTTTTCAACCACTCCTCATGTGACAGATATCTTGGTTGTTTCCAAGATTTGGCTATCACAAATTGTGCTTCTATAAACATAGGTACACATATATCCCTGTGACAAGATGTTCTCAGTTGCTCTGGGAAAATTCCCAGTAGGGGTATAGCTGGCTTGAATGGGATTTCCAGTCCTAGTATCTTAAGGAGTCTCCACACTGATTTCCATAATGGTTGCACCAGTCTACATTCCCACCAACAGTGGAGAAGGGTTCTCTCTTCCCCACAACTTCTCCAATATTTGTTGGTGGTTGATTTCTTTATGATAGCCATTCTTTCTGGAGTGAGATGGTATCTCAGTACTATTTTAATTTGCATTTCATGGATGACTAGCGATGTGGAGCATTTTTTTCATATATTTATTAGCTTCCTTAATTTTGTCCTCTGAGAAGTGTGTGTTCATCTCAGATGCCCATTTCTGGATTGGGTCTTTAAATTTAGGGGCCCTGATATTTTTAGTTCTTTATAAATTCTAGAGAGCAGACCCTTATCTGAATTCTTATGAGGTAGGAGTTTTTCAAAATTTGTGCGTTGTCTTTTCACTTTGTTGGTAATGTTTTTTGACGTGCAAAAACTTCTCAATAACAAGTGGTTCCAGTTGTTAATTCTTTCAAGTGTTTCCCAGGCAGATACATGTTTGTTCATGAACTCTTGCCCTAGCCCTATGTCTTCAAGAGTTACTCCTACTTTCTCTTTGTTGTTAAGATCTTTGAACCATTTGACTTTAGTTTAGTGCATGGTGATAGACATGGGTCAAGTTTTAATTTTGACATGTGGAGAGCCAATTTTTCCAGCATCATTTGTTAAAGAGGCTATCTTTCTTCTAATAAGTATGTTTGTCCCCTTTGTCAAAGATCAAGTGGTTCAGTATGTTTGTAGGGGCTTCTGCATCTTCTAGTCTATTCCATTGATCCTCAGGTCTATTTTGTTATCAGTACCATGCTGATTTTATCACAGTAGCTTTGTATTATAATTTCAAGTCAGGAATTGTAATGCCTCCTGACTTGTGCTTGTTGGCCAGGATTGCCTTTGCTATTCTAGGCCTTTTCTGGTTCCAAATAAATTGTAAGAATAATTTCTCTATGTCTGGGAGGTATTTTGTTGGTAATTTGATAGGGATTGCATTGAATTTGTTCAACAGTTTTGGGAGTATGGCCATCTTTACAATGTTGGATCTTCCTATCATGGAGCAGAGTATATCTTTCCATTTTCTGAAATGCTCTATGATCTCTTTTTTCAAAGTACTGAAATTTTCTGCGAAAAGTTCTATAACTTCTTTAGTTAGATGAATTCCAAGATATTTCATTTTCTGCGACGCTACTATAAAAGGTTTTGTTTGTATAGTTTCCCTCTCAGTGTGTTTCTTATCTGTGTGCTACTGACTTTTGAGTATTGACTTTATATCCTGCTATGCTGATGAATTTGTGTATCAATTCTAGTAGCTTCTTGGTGGAGTTTTTTGGGTCTTCCAAGTAAAGTATCATGTCATCTGCAAATAATGATAATTTAAGTTCTTCTTTACCTATTCTTATTCCTTTTATTTCTTCCTCTTGTTTTATGGCTGTAGCTAATGATTCCAAAACAATATTGAATAGGAAGGGTGATAGAAGACATCCCTATCTTGTACCAGATCTAAGAGTAGAAGATTTCAGTTTTCCCCCATTTAGAATTATATTAGCCATTGGGTTGTCATACACGGTTTTATCAAGTTGATGTAGAGGCCTTATATTTCAATTTTATGAAGGATTTTGAACATGAATGAGTGTTGGACTTTGTCAAAAGACTTTTCTACATCAATTGAGAGGATCATGTGGATTTTAGTTTTTAGTTTTTGCTCTATTGATATAGTGTATTACATTTATAGATTTGCGAATATTAAACCATCCTTGCATCCCTGGGATGAATCCTACCTGGTCATGGTCTATGATCTTCTTGATGATTTGCTGTATTCTGTTTGCTAGGATTTTTGCATCTATGTTCATGAGGGAGACTGGTCTGTAGTTCTCTTTTTTAGTTGTGTCTTTCCCTGGTTTTGATAACAGTATATTACTTCTCTCCAGGAATGATTTTGGGGAACTGTTTCCTTTTCAATTGCATTGAAGAGTTTGTGGAGTATAGGGATTATATCTTCTCTAAGTTTCTTGTAGAATTCAGCTGTGAATCAATCAGGACCTGGACTCTTCTTTGTTGGCAAGCTTTTTATTACAGTTCACATTTCGTTGGCTGTTATTGGTTTATTGAGAGTTGTTCTATCTTCTAGATTCACTTTTGGTAATTTGTACGTTTCAATGAATCTGTCTATTTGATCTGTGTCTTCTATTCTCTGAGCATAAAGATTATCAGAGTAGCTATTGATATTCTTCTGAATTTCCACTGGGTCTGTGGTGACTATACCCTTTTCATTCAGTATTGCTTGTATTTGAATTTTTCTTTCCTCTTTTTGATGAGTTAGCTAGTGGCTTATCAATTTTATTTAGTTTTTCAAAGAACCAGCTTTTTGATTAATTGATTCTTTGAATTGTCTTGTCTCAATTCAATTAATTTCTGCTCTAATCTTCATTATTTCTTCTCATCTTTGGGCTCTGGGCTTGGTTTGTTCTTCCTTTTCTAGATGTTAGAGGTGTCACTTTAGTGTGTTTATTTGTTCCTGCTCTATTTACCTAATGTGTGAATTCATAGCTATGAATTTCCCCCAGAAAACTGCTTTCATTACGTCCCATTAATTCTGATACATTGTGGTTGAATTCTCATTGAACTGTAGACATTGTTGAACTTCTTGTTTAATTTCATCTGTAACCCATTGATTTCTGAGAAGGGTGTTGTTTAATTTACATGTATTTAGGGGCTTTTGCTGGTTTCTTTTGTTGTTTATTTCCAGTTTCATCGCACTGTGGCCAGATAATATGCATGGGATAATTTCCGTTTTCTTGCATATACTTAAGCATGACCTATGGACTAGTATGTGGCCTATTTTAGAGAATGACCCATGTGAAGCTGAAAAAAATGTATATTCAGCTGTAGTTGGGTGGAACACTCTGTATATGTCCACCAAGTCCATTTGTTCCAGGTTCTTGTTCGATTCTACTACTTCTTTGCTAATTTTTTTCTAGTTGGCCTGTCTTTGTGGGATAAGGGGGTATTTAGGTCTCCTGTTAAGATTGTGGTATTGGATATTAGCTTTTCCATGTCCATTAATATTTGTTTGGGTGCTTCTGTGTTTGGTGCATACATATTTATGAGTGTTACTTCTTCCTTCTTTGTATCATTTGATCCTTCTTGAAGTTGAGACTATCTGAGAACAGAATTGCTACCCCTGCTTTTTTCTGGCGTGCTGGGACATGTAGTATTGTTTTCCAACCTTTGACTTTAAGCCTATGAATGTCCTCTAGAGTTAAGTGTGTTTCTTGTAAATAGCATATTGTTGGATTTTGTTTCCTAATCTACTGTGCCAATCTATTTCTCTTTATTGGTGAACTGAGTCCATTTACATTGATGGTTATAACTGAAATGTGTTTACTTATGATTCTCATGTTATTTGCCTGCTGTTGTTTACTCCTTTTTGTCCTGGGTTTAGTTGTTTGTCCTGTTTAGTGGGTTCCTTCTGTTCTCATTCATGGGGTTCTGGTCATTGTGCTCCCTCTCTAGAACCTCTTTCAGCAGCCTGTGTAGGGATGGTTTATTGTCATGAAATTCTTTAGTTGTTCTTCGTCATGGAAGTATTTCATTTCTCCATCAAGTATGAAAGAGAGTTTTGCAGGGTATAGTAGTCTGGGCTGGAATTTGTTTTCATAGAGGACTTGAAGTACTCTACTCCATGCTCTCCTTGCCTTCATGGTTTGTGTAGAGAAGTTGGCTGTAATTCTGATGGGTTTTCCTTTGAATGTGAGCTCCTTCTTCTCTCTAGCAGCTTTCCTTATAGTATTCTTGTGTCGGATTTCTGGGCTCTTGACTATCATATGTCTCGATGTGTTTTTAGTTGGCTTGATGTTATTTGGCACTCTATATGATTCAGTTACCTGAATGTTGGATTGTTTCCTCATATTTGAGAAGTTTTCTGCGATTACTTCTCCCCAAATTCTTTTTGTCATTTGTATTGACTCCCTCATTCTCGTTGATACCAATTAATCTCACATTGTTCATCCCAGTGTCATCTTGCATGTGATGGATTATTTTTTCCTGCATCTTTGTTGTTTTTAAGAGATCTTTTCTCACCTTTTCACTAGTTGCACCAGTGTCTTTAAGATCTGAGACTCTGTCTTTGCTTTTACTCAAACGATTTTGTAGACTCATGATTGTGGTTTTAAGTTCTTCTATATCTCTTTGACGCTGCTTCATTTGATCTATTTCTCTCCTGTATTGCTCATTCAAGAAATGCGTCATATTTCTAATCTCCTCTAATTTTTTTGTCCATTTATTCGTTAGAGATAGCTATTCATTCTTTTACTGCAGAGTTTTTTTCCAAATTGGGTTTCCTCCATATATTTCCGGAATTGATTCTCTACTTCTAATGTTATGATTTCAAAGATTTCTTTTTTTATTTCAGAAATTATTTCTGCTTTGAGTTCCTCTTTACCCTTTTGCTCTTGTTTCTTTGCCTGAGACACTATTAATTCATATGTTTCAGCTGGAATAGTATTCTCTGTGCTTGCTCTGTGTAGGCATTGCATTTCCCCCATATGTTTCTGGATTTGATTCCTTACTTCTGATGCTATGCATTCAAAATTTTCTTTTTTTATTCTTTCAGGCATTCTCATCTGAGTTCTTCTCTACCTTTGTGCTGTTGTTTCCTTGCTTCCAACTCTGTTAATTCATTCATTTTAGCTGCATTAGTGTTCTCTGCACTTATCATTGGTGGGCTGGAGGCCTGAAATTACATCTGGCTTCTTGTTTTTATCATGATTTATAGCTCTGTCCTCTGATTTTTGGTGCAGTGTTTTGGTGCAGTTCTAACCTTAGCACCTTATGAAATTCAGGTATTGTTATACCAAGTTCGAATTCATGTAGTTTTACCTGGCTTGGGTCTGGCTGCTATGCTCACCTCCTTCCTGTTGCTGTCCTTGGAGGTAAGCCTGTTCTGCCCCTTTGATAATATGTTCTGCTTCTAGATTAGCTGCGAGATTTTGACCCTAGTCTCAGTGCAAGGACTTCAGCCTCAGAGTTTCTCCCCAGGCCTGTATGTCAGGCCTGGGCTGGGTGTAGATGGTTATGGGGGAGGAGCAGGACAGCACAGAAGCTCTCTCACACACTCACTGGGCCTGGGCTTTGGTGGGTCTGCTAGGCTCCTGAAAAGGTAGTGGATGTTCTCATTCACTGGGCAGGCTTGCTGTTTCTGGGGCCACGGGGCAGGAGTTGAGAACACTGGGAAAGGTTTCCCTAGTGTGGCAGGTTGGGCAGGCTGTGCTGAGTCTGAGGTGGGAGGGCAGGAGTTGAGAACACTGGGAAAGGTCTCTCTGGCATGGTGGGCCTGCAGTTCTCACTCACCGGCTGAGCTGTGCTGGGTCTGGGGCCATGGGGCAGAACCCTTGAGCTTCATTTTATCATCAGGAAAGTGGAGGCACAAGAACCTTCCCCATAGAGTATTGAATTAAAGCACAGTGTGGCAAATACCTAGACCAGTGCTTGAAAGAGGTGCTCAGAAATAAATAATAATAATAAAAAGGACACAATAGGTGACACTCCTTGCTGTTCCTCACTCCTGCAACCAAGCCCAAGCAAAAAAACCTATGTAGATGGCCCAACTCTCCCTTCCCTGTACCAGCTGCCCACAGCAGGGCCCTGGAAATACAACATCTACAATGCCAGTTGTTGGGCAATGCCAGCAATGTTGACATCACAGAGATGGACCCGAGGTCCCACAACTTCCAGTGAGTCCTCTTCTAGCACAGGAAGATTAAGAGTACTGATGATGATAGACGAGTGGGGTGACTCTTGTTTGTGATATTCAGTATAGCTTGATTATTTAAAATAAAAATGACTGTTCATAGGAAACAATAAACTCATTATTTCAAACTTAAATGCATAAAACAACAGCTATGTTTTCTCCCTAGGATTTTGCCACAATCAGTGGGGAGGCTCTGGGTAGGAACCAATAACAACAGAATAGACAGCAGCTGTCGGCTTCCCCTCCCCACTCATTCTACACGTGGGGAAATTGAGGCTTCAGGAAGTCACTCACCAGTCAAAATGTCTGAGAGTCAAGTCTGCACCTGCCGAAGATGAGACTGGTATTTCTGAAGAGACAAGAATACTGACTTAGGACAGACTCAGTAGCCCCTAACAGCTTCTTTCAGGTGAGTTATCCCACCTCCACAAAGTTCTGATTCTCTCAGCTTACACTTCTTGCTCTAAGAAATTAAATGGAAGCCAGGCATGGTGCTGTAGGCTTGTAATCTCAGCACTTGGAAGGCTAAAACAGGAAGATTGCTGCAAGCTCAAGGCCAGCCTTGGCTACATAGAGTTCAACACTACAAACTGAGACCCTGTCTCAATATAAAGGGAAAAATAGTGGCCTCATATTGGGGGAGTAAGACCTCCTCTCCATCAGCTGCAGGTGTAAGTCCCAGCCTCCCAGCTCTGGCCCAGTCACTGAGCCCCTGACCCCCAGGTGTCCAGCAGGTGCCATGGCTTCTGCCTGGTGGGCATGGCAGGCTTAGGAAAGACCTCAAGTGGTGGTGGTGGTGGAGCAGAACACTGAGAACCACAGCTCAGGGAGGAGCCTCGGCTCTCACTGACCACCTGGTTACTTCTTCCTCAAGGGAACCCTCAGTGTTGACAGGGGATGGGGCTGGCCTGTGTTTACCATCCATTCTGGTGGAACACTGAGACTCAACTTCCAAGTTGTCATGCTAGCTTTAATTTTTATTATGAGCAAAATACATACTTTGCTTTATAAAGAAAATAATACACAAGTATATAAAGTTAAAAAGTGAGTAGAAGCTGAGTGTGGTGACATACACCTATAATCCCAGCACTCAGGAGGCTGAGAGTTCAGCCATGCTGGCTATGTAGGGAAACCCTGTCTAAAAAAAAAAAGTGAATGAAGGATCTTCTGTTTGTATACACTATAATCTCAGCACTTGGAAAGCTGAGGCAGGAGGGTTAAGTTTGAGTCTCACCTGTGGATAGCAAGTCAGAGTTTTGGCTGGGGAACTTAGCAAGACTCTGTCTCAAAATAAAAAAAATAAAAAGGACTGTGGATGTAGCTCAGTGTGAATCTCTCTCTCTCTCTCTCTCTCTCTCTCTCTCTCTCTCTCTCTCTCTCTCTCTCTCTCTCTCCCCTCCCTCCCTCCTTCTCTCCCTCTCCTTCCTTACCCTCCTTTCTTTGTTCTTTCCTATTTACAGACTTGTCTTTTTCCTCTTCCAGGATCCTGCCTTCTTCCAATACATTCAGCATGGTTCTGTCCTAAAATAATTCACCCTTCCAAGATAAAAGGTAGGATGCCTATGGGCAGTGAGAGAGACACTTCCCCTAACTGACACCAGGGGGCAGACAGAGACTTTATAAAGATCAGGAGTTAGGGCTGAAGCAGGATCTGATCCCCAAGAGAAAGGCCTCCTCATGACATTGAGAGGTCAAAGGGTCAGATGAGTCGTACAGTAATACAAAAGGGCTTTCCTTAGTGGGTGAACACAATTGCTATTCTCACCGAAGCAAGAGAGGTTCAGGATTCCTCTATGGATGTCTGGGCCCATCAGAAGGACTGTGTCCCTCTCAGGCACCAGGGGAACCTCTTGGGCCCATTTTCCAGGATGTAACACTATAAGAAATGCTGTTTCTTTAGTGCAATACAATTTGTTGAAAAATCAGCCAGGAATCAAGTACTGTGAGCTGGACTGGGTAGGAGGCCTGTATTTATCTTTGCAATATGCAGAGAGAGGGATATGCAAAGGGTAATCTGCATTCACAACTGAGATAGTATCTAATGTTTTGGGGTCCAGAGCTTCAACATGCCTTCTTCAAAGACTACCCACCAGCACCTCGGCTAGACCAACATGCATGCTCAAAGCCAATTGAAGGGATAAGGAAAAGTCTTAGCAAACTTTGTACATATCAATACACAGAAATAGGGTCAGACACAGCCAAAATGGAGACAGCTGCTTTTCTTCAAGGAGGGTCACCCAGGTGGTCCTCCACAGGTACAAGAACAGTGTATGAGAACACTTTACCCCTGAATCTAACTTGGTCTAAGAAGTAAAGATAAAAAAGCTTTCATGCTGAAGGGTAGCTCAGGTTACATGTGGCTTGGAATTTTAGAATAGCATGGAGAAGCAGAAGCCACACTGTTGTGGGGTTGTTTCCTATAACTGTCAGGGCTCAGTCTGAAGGTGCAAAAAGGAAATCGCCACTGTTCTGCAGAGCCATGGAAAGGAAATATTATCATGTTGGAGGATGGTGGTGGTTAAGGCTTTACATCTCAAACAGCAGGATTCATTCTTGTTAGTTCAATCAGGAAATGAATATATGGGCTGAGATTGTAAAGCACTGGCCTAGTACAGGCAAGGCCCTGTGTTTGATAACAAGCATCACAAAAAAAGAGAGGGACAGGGTGGGGAGGGGGAGAGGAAGAAGAGGGGTAGAATATGAGTAAAATGTACTTATGGGCCAGACAGATAGAGAGGGAGTTGCAGGAGTTCTTTGGTGAAAACCAAAGTCACTAAGTATAGCTGAAGCTCAGAACTGCATGAAGAAAAGAAAAGGAAGGGGCTGTAATCTGTGCATCTCAGGGAGCGCAGAATCAGGGTGAAGGCCTGGATGGGGTGAGGTGGAGGGTTAGGCCTCAGGCTCATCTCTGCAGTAAGACACACAGATGAGATGCACTCACACTCGGTCACCCAATGCACAAGTATTTAGGGGTTGTCTCTCAAGTGCCAGGACTGTGCTAAGTGTGGAGGTAAGCCTGTGCCACAGACACATTTCAGTTCTTGTAGTGCTTTGAGTTTGTGGGATGATGCTCAGGAAGATGAAGGAGGCAAGAGCTACTGGGAAGACCTAGAGGATAAGGGAGCACAAGAGGGGATGAAGTGGGCAAGAGGCAGCCACAGCTCAGCCCTGATGGCCTCAGAGCCAGCACTCAAGGCTGCTGTCTGAGCCACCTTGCTGTTTATCCTTCCATCTTGCTGCTTGTTGATACCCTTGGCCTGGCCCCTGCACACACTGATAGATTCTAGACAGTCACAGAAAATGAGCATGTGTGCCTCCTCAAGTCAAGGGACAGATAGCACTGCAGGGAGTTCACCACACCCAGGTGGTGCAGGCTTAGGAGAATCTTAGACCCACATTGCAGAGTGGTCACCTCAGTGGTCCCACCTGAAAGGGGGGAGCAGACGAGATGGCTGAGATTGTGTGAAGGACACTGGTCACAGTGCCCTTGTGGCACGCTGCAGGAGATGTGCTCAGTCTGTGGCTTTGCAGGAGTCCCAGCAGTGCATCCTCTAAAGCCAGGACAGCCTCAGCGAGTGTGGCTCTGAGGATGTAATGCATGTGCAGCCCACAGACTCCACCCCTCTCCCCTTCCCTGCATGGCTGGATGCTGATTTGCCCCTCCTCCAGCACCTGGTTCTGCTTACTTTGCAGCTATCATGGGCCTGGGGCTGGCACTAAAGAGGCATCTGGACTGCAGAGCTGTGCAGGGACTCAGTACAGGAGACTCCAGTGGGACCCTGGGGACGGGGCCGACACCTTCTGCCAGGAGAAGACACATCTCCACAGTGAGCAGCAGAAATAGCCTGTATGTCCATACAGAGCATGAGGGACATGGGTCTGCAAGTGGGGCTCCTAGTCCTGACCACCTGTTTTCAGGGTCATTGGGGTTTAGGTATGACAGTGACATTATGACAATGTAACAATGTCTCCATCCTCCCTGGGTATTTATGGGTTAGTGTGATGTCAAAGACTTGATTTTTAAAGATGAGGAGGGATTAAGATATACACAGATAGTGTTCTTCATAGGTCCATAATAATTGGAGCTAGATATTGGGTAGATAGAGGCTTATTATATTATTCTCTACTTCTCTGTGTCTTTGCAATTCTGTTTAGCACAAAGAAGCAAAGAAAGAACTCAGACCTTTATATATCATACTCTCACGGAGGAAGATGGAAAAGAAAACATACCAGTTTGTTAACTTCTTCTATCTTTTAAAATTGAAAAGAATGGAATTTTTAGGAAATATTAAAATCTTCTTCATACATCTTTACATCCCTTCACAATTATAATAAGCATTGCTTCCTTTTATGATTTATTAAATGATTTTTATAAAATACATTCCAGGGACAAGCGTGAAGGTGTGGGCCTGTAACCCCAGCACTTGGGAGGCTGAGGAAGGTGGATCATCATGAATTCAAGACCAGCCTGGGCTACATAGTGAGTTCAAAATGAGATCCTTTCTCAAAAAAAAAAAAAAAAAAAAATGCATCTTTGTAAATTAATAATACTTTACAAGAATATTTGTAGCCATGGAAAAAAAAGCTTATAGTGTATTACGGAATAAGAAAAGCACCATGGTGACATCTTTATTTTTATTAATTGCCAGTCCTTTCAGACTTCACTTTTAATGGGGCCTGGTGCCTGTGGGGGTAGAGCCAAATAACTTGCTTTCCCCTCTGCCTGCCTGCTACTGTTGCTGCTCCTAGGAGCCCCTAGACTATGTGTCCCAGCACTGCCACTGGAGAGCTTGTCAGACATCAGCTGTAAGGCCCAGGGCTACTCATACTTGGGCTGCACTGGGTACGCAACTGTGAGGCTCTGCCATACCTCAGTTTTGACTATTCTTAATTCTCAAGAAGAATCCACAGTTGGGCAGAGCTCAGGGACAGCCCAAATGAAGAGATGCACGGAACAGGGTCAGGGAGGTGTACCTGCTCCCTGGATTTTGATGCATTTACCAACACTGAAGCACCCAAACATTGAGCATTCAGGCCTCAGGTACTCCGAACTCACCAGTTGTGCCTTTTGGTGACTGAATTCAGTCAGGAGTGCAAGAGGAAACTCTCCGAAGCTCCAGCCTGTGGGGCCCCTGCCTTGAGACTTGATATTA
Organism: Ctenomys sociabilis; assembly: GCA_004027165.1. NCBI lineage: Eukaryota > Metazoa > Chordata > Mammalia > Rodentia > Ctenomyidae > Ctenomys > Ctenomys sociabilis. The sequence continues at coordinate 22,129 of PVKA01009105.1, forward strand.
GCACATAAATTACAACAAATGCCTAGAATTCCAGGACCTCTATTCCTGGGACAGGGGACAAAGACCAAAATTGTTGAGTTAGATGCCCTGTGGGTAACTAAAAGCAGGATTCATCTTGGCATTTTTTGTCTCAATCTTTGTGGAAAAACATAAGGGTTTCTTTACTATCTTTTTTTTTTGGCCAGCTCAGCTTGCCCTGGAGGTGGGGCTGGTGGGGCATGTGGTGCCTGGGATCTAACTGCCTGGTCCCTGTGCTTGTTTAAGCTTGTCTAAGCAGGCACTATAGACCACTGAGCTATCTTGCTGGCCCCCTTTCTTTTCTTTTCTTTCTTTCTTGCATTACCAGGGATTGAACTTGGACCTTGCACTTGCCAGGCAGGCACCTATGCCACCAAGCCTATCTCCCCACCTTTTCATTGTTTCTTTAAAGGCCACATTGCAGTGAAGTGATAAGTCTATAATAGAACATCTTTAGACAGCATCTGGATGCCCTTGGAATTGAGATGGATGGACATGAGAACCACCACACTGAAGAAAGCATTCCTGGGGCCTCCTCCCCAGGTTAACATCAAATTTACAAATCTCTGCCTTTCGCCCTAATGGCTCTGTCCTCTCCGGGACTTGCCCACTGCTCTTTTGCAACATAGCATAAGCTTCTACATTTTCTATGTTCCTTGAGAGTATTGGTGAATTCTTTTGGCCACTTGTGATAATAGGCCCTTATACACTGCAGCTCACATGGCAATTTTTGTGTGTTTCCCTTTGACCTTAAAGCTTTGTGTCAGATCCCTATTCAGCTCTGTGCACAGGCATGTTAATCACATAGGCAGTGTTGTTCTTACAAGGCTTACTATCCCTAACCTTAATGAGCCCATCTCATCTCCCTTCTGGACCGAGGAGACTAAGATAAGAATAACCAAAGTAATTTATAGAATTTGCAGAGATAGCCAACGCCAGCTTTCCAAAGTCCAGTTCAGGCCCCTTGGAGTGATGTCTAGAAGTTTCCATTGTCCTAAACCTGCAATCACCTCAGGTTCCTGGAAAAACAGAGCCCACAAGACCACTCCTTGCTGAAGTACACACACACACACACACACACACACACTCTCTCTCTCTCTCTCTCTCTCTCTCTCTCTCACACACACGAAAATGACCCCAAACAGTTGCCTTCCCATCATGATAGGAGCTCACTGCCCCTGAAGCAATGCTGTCTCTCCCAGAACCTCACAGAAACAGTCCTCAGAGTACTGCGTGACCAGGATGACCACACTGTCAGCCATCCAAACCCCTGGACATGTGCTTTTGTTCCCCTTTCTGTAAGGCCCCAATGCTTCTGTCCACCCCTGAAAGACAGATATTGAACCCCTCACCTGCATTTCCCAGGATGGATGTGATTAAAGCTCTTTCACTACCCTCTGCTCATCTCCTGGATGGAGCTTATAGGATGAGTGGCCAGGCCTGGTCTATTAGACCCTTGGACCCTGAATTTTTAACCCCAAACTCTGACAACAATGTCATAGTGAGATTTAGGGAGGGAGCATAGGCCAGCAATGGCCAAAGACCAGGAAAAAAGGAAAGTCTGAGAGGAGTCCAGGATCTGACAGAGCTCTCTGATATGTTATAATATACTTTATACGTATGAAATCACGGTGAGTTAAAACTTCCTAATTACCCAGGAAAACTCCAGAGAGAGGTTAGACTTCACCAAAACACCACTCCTGCTCCTCTTGCCTCTCTCACATGTGGTACCAGGGAGAGTCAGAATTTACCTGGGAAAGGCGTGCTGGCCACCAGAGTAGACAGGAGATCAAGGAGAGCTGCAGAGAAGCAGAACCAGAGCGTCTTCCTGACCTGGGCTGGAGGCTTCTGTGGTATGTGGGGCAGGAAGAACTTTCCTTACACAAGCTGAGAGAAGAGGGGAGTGAGGAAGGCATGGAGCTGGGTCAGACCCAAAGGTTCCATGCCCTTCCCACCTGCCCTGGCTCTGTCATTCTGTCTTCTGAAGTCAAGAGATTCAGTAATAGTACTACCTGAACAGTAATATTATATGTGTCCTGAGAACTGCTTCAAAAGCAGGTTCTGGGGCTGGAAGATAACTCAGCATTCTAAGTGAAAGCCTGACAAGTGCAAGGACCCAGGTTCAATCCCTGATAACACATACTGTGCCAGCTCTGTGCCAAGCCAGCTGCAGAAACCAGGCATGGTGGTGCAAACCTGTAATCCCAGTGCTGGGGAGGTTGAGACATGAGGATCACTATGAGTCTCAGCTGCATAGTGAGACCCTGTGCCAAATTTTTGAAAAAAAATTAAAAATCAGATTCTGAGTTGGCACATCTGGGTGAAGTCTGATCTGTTACCATTCAAACAAGCACCTCCCAGCCCCACTGTCACATCCTATAACATTGGCCACAGAGGAGGCAGGAGCAGGATTCTAACTTTGAGGCTAGCCTAGGAAACTTAGTAAGATCTTACCTTAAAATATAATAGAAAAAGGACTGAGCACGATACAAAATCAATTGTTTTTTTCTATACACCAACAATGAAGGATCTAGGAAATAAAACAGGGAACCTATTCCATTCACAATAGCCTCAAAGAAAATAAAATACCTAAGCATCAACCTAACCAAGGAGGTAAAAGATCTCTACAATAAAATTTACAGAGTGGTAAACAAAGAAATTGAAGAACACATTACAGGATAGAAAGGCTTCTCAGGTCTGTGGATTGGCAGAATTAATCTTATTGAAATGGCCATATTACCTAAAGTGCTGTACTGATTCAATGTACTGCCCACCAATATTTCAATGACATTTTTCACTCAACTAAAAAACCTCTAAAATTCACATGGAAACAAAAGACAAAGAATAGCCAAAGGAGTCCTGAGCAAAAAGAGCAAGGCTAAAGGCATCACAACAACCAGTCTCAAATTATACTGCAAAGCCATCATAACGAAACAACATGGTGCTAGAAAAAGTGGACACATAGACCAGCAGAGCAGAATAGAGGACACAGGAACAAACCCACATAGCTATAGCCATCCAATTCTCAACAAAGGAGTAAAATGCATATGTTGGAGAAAAGACAGTCTTTTTAGGTGTTGGGAAAACTGGATACACAAGGTAAAAATACTGAAACTAGATCCCTATCTCACTGTGTACAAAAATCTATTCAAATTGGATCAAAGACCTATGTATAACACCTGAAACTCTAAAACAGTTAGAAGAAAACAGAGGAAATACTTAATGCCAAAAGCACAAACCAAGACTTCCTGTACAGGACTCTAACAGCACAGAAAATAATAGTAAATACAAATGGGACATCTATACATTACAAAGTCTGTTGAGAAAGAGAAACAACCAACGGAGTAAACAGCCAGCCTACAGAATGAGAGAAAATCTTGCCAGCTACTCATTTGACTGAGAGTCAATATTTAGAGCATATAAAGAGCTTAACATAAAAAAAATCCAGTAGTCCAATCAATAAATAGGCAATTGAGTTTAACTGATTCATCTCAAAAGATGTATAAATGGCTAATACATGAAAAATATTCAATCTCTTTATCCATTAGACATTTCCATTTATCCAGGCAGAATGTCTGTCATGAAGAATACAATCATATAATCTGGGACCAGATGATGGGGCGGGACCATCTACACTGCTGCTAGAAATGTAAATTAGTAGTCATTATAGAAATTAGTGTGACATCATTATGGAAATCACCCTGCCCAAAGAAAATCCCTAAATATAGAACTAACCCATGACCCAGTGATATGACTCCTTGGGATATTCCTGAAGGAATTATATCACATACCTACATGCCCATGTTTGCTGTAGTAATAGTCACAGTAATCAAGGCAGAACCAGCCTAGGCACCCATCTGCAAATGAATAGATAAAGAAATTGTGGTGCACACATATAGACCATAGAATATCATTCAGTCACAAAGAATTAAATTTCATCATTTGTAGGAAAATGGGTGGAACAAAAGATCATCAGATAAAATGAAATAAAGCAGATCAGAAAGACAAGTATCACATCTTCCTCCTGACATGTGGACTCTTAAAAAGATGTCACGAAATGAAGAGACTGTTATTAGGCAAGAAGAAGAAAAGGAACTGGGAAGGGCAGTATAAAGAAGGCTCCTAGGAGGGGCAAGGAAAAAATTTATTAATTATATAATTAATGGATCAAAATGGCTGGATGGCCAGGCATGGTGGTACATGCCTATAATCCCAGTGCTTGGACGGTGCAGGGTTGTATGTACAAGTTAGTAAGTACAGACTGTCATGGCCACCAGTGGATATTTATATGATTGACTTGCCAGAACCCACTAACAAGCTGTAAAGACACCACCTTGTGTTTGGGAGAGAGGCAGTATAACTCCTATTTTATGGTACAAATAGACTCCTAGCCTGACACACAAGGTACCACATGGCCGAGGCTGCAGATTTCCAGCTGGGTGTCATGACGCACACTCACAGTCAGCCTGAACTACATAGCGAGGCACAGTCTCCAAAGAAGATGTATACTTATGTGCATATGCAGGATGGCTTAAGTAATTCTAGTGTTGATTTTTGCTGGTTCACAGAGGGGGGCAGTTGATGCTTTTTTCTCATCTTTTTAAATTTCTTATACATTTCTTTTTGTTTTGTTTTTGTTTTGGTTTGCTTTTTTTGTTTTGTTTTGCGGAACAGGGGATTGAAATCAGGCCCTTGTGCTTGCCAGGCAAGCGCTTATTCTACTGAGCCATCTCCCCAGCCCCCTCTTGTAACTTTTTAAAAACCAGGTTTGCGTGCTTATAGCTGGTAACCTGAACAACTAATATTTGACATTATGCAATACAGCAACCACTGTCGAATTCCTACTGTTTTGTTTGGGAAAGTTTTGTAGCATTTGTTTTCTTTCTTTCTTTCTTTCTTTTTTTCTATTTCATATTCTGTTTAGATAATAAGAAAAAAAGTTTTTTTAAAAACTGAAAGACTTTCGGCTTCATAGTGGAGTTTGACAAATTGTGTTATAGGAGCCTCAGTTTATAACGGATCTGTGGCCTGGGTCTGCAGATGCCCAGTGGAAAACTAACAGCATGATGAGCCTTGCCATTGTTGCCTTGCCTTTGTTTTTTTGTTTGTTTGTTTGTTTGTTTTTTTAATGTATTTGGTACAGAGTCTCCCTGTGCAGTGTGGACTCAGAGTGATCCTCCTGTTTTCAGTCTCCTCAGTGCTGGGATTACAGGCCTGCACCCCCATGCCAGGTCTCAGTGACTGGCTCAGCACACCCAGAGGGCAGAGCCAGCCTGGTCCCTTTATTTTTTTTTTGTACCTGTTTTATTTATTAACATAAACTTCTCAGTCAGATCCCTGGTAAATTTTGCAGCAAGCATGTGAATCACTTAAGGAATGTTTTATTACAAGGTTTATTAACCTTATAATTACTCAGCCTACCTCCTCATCCCTCTTCAAGACAGGACACCAAGAACAACCACAACAATTTTCAGGATTAACAGGGATACCTAATTTTCAGAATTTACCGTATCCGATTGCACACACCCCCAGCATGCTGCTTGGAAATCTCCACCCATCGTCCTGAAATTGCAATCACTGTGGGCTTAAGTGAAAGCGAGGCTTCACAGAGCACCTCCTGATGAGGTCACCCACCAGGTGGGAGCAACTGAAGAGAACTGATGCTGTTCCTCCTAGCAGAAACCATTACCCCACCATAGGAACTAAAGTCGCCCTCAAGCAACAGTGACCTTCCTGAAACCTCCCAGAGCCAGTATCAAGACTTAGATAACCAGAACAAGACTTGGCCAGGATTACCCAGCTGCACATATCTCCCAACCCTAGCTTTTGTTCCACTTTTCTACAAAAGCCCAAAGCTTCCATCAGTCTCTAGAAAACAGACCCCTTATCTGCACTTTCACCATTTACTGATTCAAGCTCCTTTCCTGCCCTTCACTGTTCTGGTCTCTGTATGGCCTAATAGGACAAGTGGCCAAGGCTATGCTTTTAGGACCCTCCAGAGCTTGGACTTCTGCCCTAAAATTTCAGTAATAAAAATCTCTAACCTGTAAAATGATGCTGTTTATCAGGTCAGTGTACATTTCTTAGGAATATTGTGAGGGGTATTTGAACTAGAGAATGCTGGGGTACTGCGAAGAAAATGTGCAATGATTCATATTCCATCATCACTATCACACAAACTCCCAAAAGGCAAGTTTGGACTTGATTATAACTCTGATAGATTCCCCTTTTCATTACACACTAAATGTAGGAATGGGAGGAAGGAAGGGGTGTGAACATAGCCCTGAACCTACTAGTACCTGTCCTCTGAGCTCACAAGTGCACACAGAGTTCAGAGATACAACCTCCTTTCCCTGTCTTATCCTTCCATACTGTCAGCGAATCAACCACAGATGGAAAAGGTGATACTCCTGCAACAAGAAATCAAAGCCAAGGAGTAAAGGCATGACTCTGCTTTGGAGAGTCTGCCTCTGTCACTCATTTTAGGTTGACCTGTGAAATTTGCATTTCACTTGTTACACTGCGTGAGGCCACACTGGACCTGTTCCAACTCCTTGTGTCACCTTCTCCTGTCCTGAGCAGCTCTGTAAGCACTGAAGCTTTCTCTACCTCCAGGAGCATCCTTCTACCTGGGATAACTTCCCTCCACGATCCTATTCTCATTTTGCTTAACTTAAAAGCCACTTGTCTTAGAGACTGATTTGAGCCCCAGTCTAAATTGTGAACCCATCATTCCTCTCAGAGTATCTTGGTAATGCTACAATTTGCATTTATATGCTGAGAACAAGCATCCGAACAAAACCAGGCAGATGCTTCAGAAATCACACGATATTGAGCTAGAGATGCAGTCCAGCGGTAGGGCATTTGCCTAAGCATGTGCAAGGCCCTAGATTCCATCCCCTGTATAAAAGAAAAAAAATCACAGCATCACTTAATATGCATATACTTATTTGATACAATCAGTCAGGAAAACACAGATTCAAAGGGAGGAGACTGATACTGATTGTCAGTGGGTTGAGAGCATCAATAATTTATCAAAGTTTTTTGTTTATTTGAGATAGCATCATGTTAAGTTGCCCAGGTTGGGCTTATACTTGGAATCCTCCTGTGTCATTATTTCAACATTAAATAAATAAAGCAATATACAGAGAACTACAGTTTCTCTTTTGGGTTGTTGAGATAACTGGCTTGGAGGCTCTCAATGGGAACCAGTACTATACATGTGTCTCTACTCTTAGAGCTGCTTAGACACTAAGCAGTCCAGACAATGTCACAAACATTTTCAGTGACATCCCATTAAAGAGGAACAAATTAGGTGAGACATTCTTTGTGGCACTTAATGTCTAGTGATCAAAAGATATTTGACTAAAAAGACCATTTTATACTAAGATGGTTACGTATGTTATAAAAATAATGTCAGCATGATCAGCATGCTAAAATACTATGTGTAGTTTTTGCCCTGAAGTTTTCTAAGTAAAACTGTATAACTATTGTTTGTTAACATTCTACAGGGGTTCAACTACTAAAACAATCATGGTGGGTAAAAAGTAACAGTCCTCTAGATGCTTGATATTCAGATAAAATTATAATAGATAAACTTACTGCTACCATCACATTACCCAAATCACTGATCTTTTCTTGTGGGTGTTCAATAGCTAAAGTTTAGAGGCCAGAACTAAAAAGGTAGCTAGGATAAGAGGACAGCCAATATTTTGGCCCTGGCACTCAGGTCAATTAGGACCCAAAACATGAGAGAACCTTTTCCATGCCAAACTACAATTTTGGTGAGTCAACCACCCAACTCTTAAACAAAAAGTTTTCTACACCTCACAGGGCAGGATTCAACAAGTATACGGTGTGCCAAAAGAGGGTCACCAAGAGGAAAAATTCTTCCCAACATTTCACAGAAAGCAATACAGTCAAGCAAGCCCATGAGCCATCCTGACAGCTGATACTGACAGAGGGGCACAGAGGCTGTGTACATGGCTCCAAAGTGTTACCTGAAGAGACTTAATGGCCCTTCACACACATTAAGAGACTAATTTTAATTAACACAAGTCTCATTTTAACTTGATCTTAAACACTTAGCAGAAAAGTATAATCAAAAGATGTACAAAAACAAGTTCATAATAAGTTAGATATACAAAGGGGCTCTAGTTGCTGACTCTTGACGGTTTCCAGCTACACCAGTAGCTGGCCACTGTTATGGGTCATTAAGGAGAAAAACTACAGTAAACTCTATGAAAGCTCAATAAGAATCTTTAAATTGTTTAGGTAAAATTGCCCTTCAAAACCATCAAAGTCTCCACCTGTTTATAGTTAAAGCTAGAGAAACTTATGAGAAAATGTCAGACTCCACCATAGAGGGGTCTAAGAGCCAGTGGGTTACAATCGCTATTCTGACCCCATTAAAACATTTTCTAGACTTGGCTCTTTCTCCAGCCTGCTTTTCCATTAAAATGCTCATACCTTGAATATAAATGCTCTAATTTCTCAAAAAAATCATTTATTCTTGCCAACAGATTGCCAAACTCCAAGTGATCATGCAGCTATAGCCAATGACAAATGTGCTAGATTCCTTCTACCAAGATCTACCAAGTCAAGGTCATAAAGAGAATTTATAACTGCTAACCACAACATGACTTCTATCTGAGGCCAATTAGATTACGTCTATGGAGAAGGCCCCTGACTGTGGTCTTCCCTACATACATTGACCCTTCTAAACTTGAAGCAGCAATATAGAAACTATGTACTTTCTCTCCTACCCAGTTAGGCATAACTCTTCAGTGGGGGGCATATTGTAAGTAGCCAACTTAGTTATAAATATTATAGGCAGTGAGACAGGGCTGGGCCCTAAGCACAGAAGACAATTGTGGCCAGAGGATGATTCACTAAAGGCCAGGCTTTAAGAAAAAGAAAAATGACTATACCCACATATTTACCTTTCTTTTAAAATATAATTATCAGGACAAAGGAGGAATACAGCTGCCTCCACAAGCCAAATTAGATTGTACCATTTTACTCTAATTTTTTTTTAATCTGCATGCAGAGAAAAAACTGTACTCTATTAGAACTTCATCAGCAAAAGGACTCCTTTACAAATAATGAGTGTTTTAGAAACCACCATGTAATGGGTGGGAGATCAATTAGAAAACCTAAAATAAGGGCTCACATGTCATCAGGTTTTATGTAACTCCTCTGCCCTATAATTGGTCTGTTCACCCCTGGGAATTTTTTTTAATTTCAGGGAAGGACCTATAGGGTGTTCAGGGTCTCACTATTAGATCAGACACCTACTGATCCACCTGTTTACAGCCTCCCAAGAGCTGGGATTACAGGTGTGCACCACCACACCCAGTCTCAATTGCTGTCTCAGTGCATCCTAGGGTGGGGCTGGCACTGCAGACCCAGGGATGGAACCCCTGGCCCTGTACCTGCTTGCAGGGGATTTAATACACTGAGCTATTTGGCTGCCCTCACCCCCTGGGAACATTAAAAAATACATTTAGGGGGCTAGGCATCAAAATATAACTCTAGACTGAGAATCTTTATAATAGAAAGCATTATCTATGTCCCAACACACTCAGAGTTTCAATAAACAAGTATAAGACGGGGACAAATTTTTTTGCTGCTTTTGATCAACTCAATCCATGGCCCATTTTTTATTTTGTACATGTATGCTTATAATCTTTTTTGTGTGTATCTTCTGATTTCATTTTTAATTTCACAGAAAAGCTCAAGCCAGCTGATGCCTGGCAGCCCTTCAGCGACAGCTCACCCTGGTTCAGCTTCTGCAATTACAAAAACAAAAATGGGGAACTGTCAAAGACCAGAATCTATAATACAAGGGGGGTTAGGGGCCTGAGACCAGAACATGTTTTGCCCTGTAGGGTAAGAGGTATGCAGAAGCTCCACTTGCCCCTGGTCATGCCAGGAAGACCCTCAGAACCTTGATGCCTACAGGGCAAGATAAAGACCTGATGAGGGTGACAAGAATCTTTAGGTATTATAAATAGTAAAAGTTTCGCTTGGGGAAAAAGCCATTTTCAGTTTTGGCCCATGTCTCATCCTTGTAAGAATGCTTTGTTGTGTTTAACTAGTCCACAGCAATTGCCTCTCTGTTCTGGAAAAGACACAGCCCCCTCCAAAAACATGTATATGTGCTCAATAGTGACAAGCTTGGGAGTGTTTCTTTTTGCCTATCCTGAAGCACTGACCTCTCAGTACCCCCGTTTATGGATTACTAAAATTGTCTACGTATTATTTCATCTGTCATGTGCCCCTTACACAGGCAGTTGAGAATCTTGACCAGGTCCCTGGCAGGATCCAAGGAGTTGCCCAGTCCAAAATTCAGATTCATATGTGGAGTAGATGACACTTAGACAGGTATTCCAACAAAGGCAGAAGTAATGACTTAGGAGACAGGCTCAACAGCTTCCATGAGTCCCTCCAACATGAGTGGTTCCACCTCCAGAGTCTATCTCCTCTCAGGTTATATCCATTGCTCCAATAAACAAAAGCAAAGGGCAAAGGACTCACTTTCAGTTGCTGGTGTAAGTCCCAGCTTCCAGGCTTGGCTTAGAATGCTAAGACCCTTGTCCCCTAATGCTCAGCAGCTGCTTTGCTCCCTGCTTGGTGGGAAAGACCTGTGAACAGAGGTGCTGGAAAAGAGGAGCCCTGGGAACCACACCTAGGGGAGAAGACTGACTCCCCATAGGTCATCTGTCATTTCCACCTCACAAGAAACACAAGACCTAGATAAGGGAAGGAGTTTGCCGTGGTCTTCACCCATTGTGGAGGAAGAGTAGGGCCACACCTCCAGATATCTGTTTGGTGTAATGAATCATCACCAAATTTTAATTTTTCATTGTAAGTATAATACTATAAATATACTATAAATATTTTATATGCAGAGAGAAGGATATACAGAAAGAATAATCTGCATAACACAACTGAGATAATATATAATGTTTTGGTGTTGGTGCCTCAGCTCTGATGTGTGATCTTTCCAGCCCCACAGGATGCAGTGGAGCAATGGCTCTTCATCCCAGCTCCTCCTGGCTCACGGGAGGAAAAAATGGGTGGGGGTTCGGGGGAAACCTGCCTCTTCGAAGACTACCATCAGAACCTTGGCTGGACTGGTATGCATTGCTTAAAGCCAATTAAAAAGATAAGGAAAAGTCTTAGCCAGCTCTGTATACATCAATACAGGTCAGGTTCAGCCAACATGGAGACAACTGCTCCTCCTTCCAGGAGAGTCACCCATGTGATACTTCACATTTGATGACACTGCCACATCACTGGCCTCCTACTGTCCACTCTTACCTCCTCTTGACAGTGATCAGAGTGACCATTTACAACTTAAATCAGTTAATGCCAAGATGCCAAAACTGAAAAACAGAGAGATAGGGTGGGTGAATGATTGAACAGATTATTCAATGACTTACACAGGTTTAGTTATAGAAATGATCCCTGTGGGAGTGGAGATGGGCAGAAAAGGCTGCACAGAATGAGAAGTAGCTCTGGGACAGAAGCAGGGTAGCATCTGAGGAAATGACACAGGCAAGCAAGAAAGCTGGAAAGTATGATCTGATGAGTGAGATCAGATCCACACTTCCTCTTTCAGCATATCCTTTGCACAAGGCTCTACATCTCCACCCAGTGCCTCCACTGCCCTGGTCCCACTGCAGGTGGAGAGGGCTGAGACTGGGTCCCTCCTTAGGTCCTGGTTACTGGGTATGGGAAGGGGTCCTGTTGCTCTCCCATGGTTTCCACAGCACTAAGCAGGGGGCCCTAAACTTCCAAGGGTGCAGCTGTTGCCAGATTTGCCTGACCCTCATGTTGGTTCGCTCTATCAGACTAAGCCCTCCAGCTCAGAACATCCTTACCCAACCCTCTTAGTCTGGCCATTGCTTTCCTTTCCATTAAGAACTAGGCCACTGTCTCTTCTTCCTTTTCACAGGGAAACTGTGAGCACAGGTTTAGAATCAGGCAGATCTGGGCTCCAATCGCTTCCCCATGCCTTACAAGCTAATGTGGCCTAAGACCCCAGGTTTCTTATCTGTAAAATGGGTACTTAAATGATACCTGCCTCACTGGTCGCTGAGAGAATGAAGGCCACATATAACATGCTTAGCACAGTTCCCAGGACACAGTAGGTGCCAGCAAATGATAACAGTATTCCCTGATTGCCCTGGCCTTCCAGATCTTCCCACTCTGAGACATATACAGGTATGTAACACAGACCTCACATGTTATTGCCAACATGCTTTGTGTTCTTAAATCTTTAGGGGTTTTCCAAGAAGCAGACTTCTGCCTCTGCTCAGAATCCACAGGGCACCCACCCTAGTGTCCTGCACATGTCCTGGAAGACATGTAGTGACTGAGTACTGGTGGTCTGCCCAACAAAGTGAACAGCAGTTGGCTATGAGGAGCCATCCCAGGTATGGAGGGAAGGCAAGGAGACTGGACCTAGTTCTGTGGACAACCCCACCACTACAAATCCTCATCTATTCCTTCCCCATTCTTCCCCCCAGGATCCCTCAAAGGATAGAAGTGCCTTTCTCCTAACTTCCTCATTCTGGTCATTGCTGGCCCAGGACCTGGGTGGGATGCTCACCTCATATTGCCCAGGATGCTGACTCTGCTTTCAGTGCTTCTGGCCCTCTTTCCCAGATGTTACTACCTTCTACTAACGCTCTTGGAGAAGGCCATTACTTACACATGGAAAAACAGAAACAAACATCCCTACCCTAGCCCTGGATACAGGGATAAAAGATTGTTCTGTTGGTGGCATAGCAAGAACTTTAAGGCTCAGAACCTAGACAGCTGGGTGGCCTAACTTGCTTAGCAGCAGGCTCACTGTTTGATTATTATGCACTTTTCTAGACACTGCAGCTATAAAAGACAAAAATAATTAAGAAGACACACCACTGTATGTTCAATAGTAGCAAGAAGTACAGTGAAACAATGAGGAAAGGCACAAGTTTGCGGCCAACATAGCAATTAGAAATAGGATGTGTTCGGGGAACATCTATTAAAGACTCCACAGTAGAATGGGTGGAAAGGGGTTAGATTCTGGATTTGTTCTGAAGGTAGCCCATAGGACAGGGTGTGGGATTGGATGATTGGCCACATACTGGGTATGGGGAAGAAGGATCAAGGATGACTTCAAGGCCCTGAGGAGAAAGATGTGATAGGTTGTGTTGTAGTTTAGATATGGAATACCTCCATCTGCTGGGGTCTTCGCTGCCAGGTGATGGACATTTGGGGATGTGGTCAGCTCATTCAGAGTCTTAACTTTATCAACGATTAATTCATTGATGAGCTCAGAGCTCAATGCACTTATTAGGAGGTAGTCTAATGAGATGAAACAGAGGAAGCAAGACTTTGAAGGTTGAATTTTGTCTCTCCCTCCTTCCTCTTAGGTTCTTTTCCTGTTCTGTTCTTTGGTCCCCATGAGGTAAGCTTTCCTTCACCACACCCTTCTGCAGTGGTGTTATTGCCTCGCCATGAGCCTTAGCAACGGGGTCAGAAGACCATGGACTAAAACCTGAACCAAATCAAACCTCTCTCCTTTAAGCTGCTTACTGCAGCAGTTTACTGCAGGGATGGGAAGGAGGCTAGTGCAAGATGCTATTGGCTGACAGGAGGTGACTACAGAAGAGCAAGTTTGGGGAAGGGGCAAGAATTCCAGTTTGGGAGATATTAAATTGGAGACACTCTTAGAAATCCAATGGGGATGGCAAGTAAGCAATTGGGTATATGAATCTAGAATTGTTTTTGGTGGGGGGGAACTGGGGATTGAACTCAGGAACCTTGTGCTTGCCAGGGAAGTACTTATTCTACTGAGCTATCTCCCTGGCCCCACAAATCTAGAATTCTGAGACAAATGAATGCAGAATTCATGGAGAAGTCTGAACAAAGGATATGCCCAAGTGAAATCACCTTGATGAAATGGCTTTTGCCTATACAATAGATTAACCTACCCTTACACACACACACACACACACACACACACACACACACACACACGTATGCACACATGCACAGTCTTTTGGGGAGCTCATGGAAAACACTCCAAGGAAACTCAGAAAGCCCATCTCTACAGACTGTACAGGCATATGTACATATACACATACATTACGCTGCTGCACTGACTGCGAAGCTTCTGGGGCCTCCTGTCCTACCCTTTCCCTATCTTAGATCCCAAGTCAGGACAGCTCACATGCACTCAGACATTTGCAGTTGCTGTCTGAGCACTTACAGTGTGTCCCAAGGAGCCAGGCTCTGAAAACAGGCAGCTCCTGTGACTCCAAGAACCTTGTGGTCTACTGGAATTATAATGGCAAGGGGAGAAGGAATACAGGAGGCTGTGGAAGGAGAGGGGTATCTACAGCAGCCTGGTGTGGGGCAGGGAAGACTTCTGGAGGACTGACTTCTCATCTGATTTTGTAAGAGTGAAACAAGCAGCTGTTGGGTGTGTGCTTGATGAACAGGGCATTCTAGGCCCAACATCAGGCTGGGAGAGCTGAGTGCGGTGGACGTGGCAGGGAACCACAAGTTCACTTACACAGTTGGAGTTCACTTACACAGTTGCTGCCACTACCACGTCTGCAAGAGAAAGGCAGAAGATGAAAGCAGGGAGGTTTCTGCTGGAGGCCATGTCTTACAGGAATCCAGGGTTACATAAGGGGAGGTGGGTGGGTCAGGCTTCTGTCCAATGGGCTTGAGTTCAAAGCCTCTGGGTGGTCTAAGGACCACCCAGGATACAAGCTCCTGAGGAGTCTACTAGATATTTAAATGGCTGGGCTGCAGTATTTTCACAAGCACCCCCACCTCACTTCCCCACCCCATGCCCTCCACACCCCCACAACCCCATTATTCTGATGCACATTACAGTTAAGAGAACCACTTGCTTCTCCCTTCTTCCCCTGGTCATGGGGACTGACTTTCAGGAAACCCAAAAGGCAAGATGATTCATTTTTGTGGTCATGGAATACACTTACAGAAACACTACCAGACAAACCCAGGGAGTCCTGGAATTACAAAAGATGGGAGAGGAGAAAGGAGGAGCTACAGAAATGACATTTCTGGCAAGAGTGGGTAGAAAATGGGAGTCCTGGGGGGATGTGTAAAGATAGGATAAGAGTTTCCATTCTGGTATTCAGCAAACAAGCCCCAATTCCTAATCCTTCCCAGGGCTCAAGGAAAGGAGGCAAAGCACCAGGGAAGTAGCCATGTTTTATTCCCCAACCAATATAAATTCCATCACCACACAGGGCCACGAACTGTTCAACACACCCTCGTACCTAGGCCAGTGCTGTCCAACAGAACTTTCTGCAAAGATGCAGATGTTGTTCTGTGCTGTCCAATACTGCAGCACTGACTTCTTCTGGTAACTGAACACTTGAGGTGTGGCTACCTCACACTGCAACTGAGAAAATAAAATTTTAATTTAACTTAAACACCACCTTTAACCTGTGGCTGTGTACTGAAGAGCACAGCTCTGGGCCCTGGTGCAGTCTGGGCAGTTTGGTTCAAAACCAATGCTGGGGAGAGATAGTAGCAGAAAATACCCGAGATCCCCACTGTCCCTCCCCAGGAGACATACAGCTGCAGCTACCAAAGAGGGTGAGTCTCAGAGTGGGGGGACACCGCGAGCTCGCCGGATAAGGTTAGCCAGCCGCTTGGCCAGGCCGCCAGTGCTGGGCTCCTCGATGTGGAAGGTTCGTGTGAGAAGATTATAGAAGGAGCCATAGCACACAGCTACCACGGTGCAGGTGAGGCAGATCACGTTGTAGGGCATGCTGAAGTCAGGCGTGGGCAGGTTCACCAGCAGTGGCTCTGTGTAGAGTCGCACGAAGTAGCTAGAGCTATCAGAGACTGGGAATCTGCGGGGTAATGAGGTGGTGAAGCAGGATCAACTCCTCCCCACTGCAGCCCAGTTTCATCTGTAGCTGCACTGGGCAATGCTCCATAAGAGCTTCCAAAGTGACTTACTCTCCAAACCTTTTGATAGGGTCATATCAGAAAGCTCAATACAAACTGCCAATCAAAAGGAAGCAGCCCATACTGAAGAGGAGGAAAGGGCTGGCCTTCACTTGGCTATTGTTTTCTTATTCTGGTCTCATGTTAAATGGTGCTCCTCACAGAAACCTTCCTAAATAACCCCTTTAATTATGCCCCATGCGTTCCTCCAGTCTGCTCTCTGGACTGTGAGCACAGGGACAGGGCAAAGGACAGAGTTGATTTGTTTAACACTGCATCACTGGTGCTCTCTTGCCAGTACTTAGTGTTTGAAAAGTGCTGTTATTTGCTAAGAGACCTAGTATGTGAGTGTAGACAGTAAGGACTGTTACTCTTACCTATTCATTCTTCTAGAAGCACTGAGGAATCATTTTATATAAAATCTGCACAGATTACTAGGATTTTTAGGATTGAGTTAAATGTACACATTGCTTTGGAAGAGTTAACATTGGTACCAATCTGCCCTAGAGGAGCCTGGTCTCCTGTGTCATGCCCAGTAGGCTGAGCAAGTCATATAAGAAGGCTGTGGTCACACTTACAAGGTGTTGAAGAGAGGGCTCCCTTCCCAGTCCACGGGTTTGGCTGCCACCAAGCTGGGCACAAGGGCGCTGAGGACAGATGGGCTACAAAGAAGCAGACAGTCAGTGTTCCTCATAACCACTAAAAGAAGAGTGGTGGGGTAGGTGGGTGTGGATCTCACCTGACATAGAAGCCATGATTGGGGTCTGGAGTGTACTCGGTCCACTTGAGCAGTGCTCGTTCAAACTGGATGGTGACTTTGGTGACTGAGTTGGCCGGCAGCTGAATCAGCATCTCCAGAAGGTGGGGCTGCTGCCGGTCCTTGGCAGGCTGGTAGTGGATGTAGCCTACAGATAAGCAAGGGGCCTTGTTCCTGGTGTCAGCCTACCTCCACCTCCTGTCTCTACTGTTAGCTTTGGGCCATGACCTGGATGCCAGGAAGTTGCTCCGACAACAGAGGCCAGGCCAGCTAGGGAAGGAAACAGTGTTTCAGAAAAGGAGAACCTATTTCCAGGCAGTGATTCTTGGACATGGTCAGGGCAGGCTTTCAGGAATGCTGCAGACACTAATCAATCTTCCTATCACTAAAACTGGGGCACCAGACACCAAGTGCCTGATATGACGCAAGAGGAAGTTCACTGAACCACCTGGGAATTCCTCCTGCCAAAAATATGGGACACACAAAAAAAAATATGGGACATAAATCTAATGAGGTTTCTAAATCTAAGCGCCAATGCACAAGAAACAGAAGAGACAGAGGGACATATTAAGCAGCGGCCCAAGGACAAACCTAGAATGAAGAACATTCTGTCACACAAATGACCTAGTTACTGCAACAAATACACAGCACTGAAAACGGGTGGAGGAGATGAAGTACAATGAGAACTCTGTACCTTTGGTTAATTCTTCTATAAACTTAAAACTACAAGGAGAAATAAGGTATTAATTTAAATAGAGACATATCAAAGAAATGCAACATCGAACCTTATTTAGATTCTAATTAAATAAATCAATTTTAAAACTTATTAAGACCACAGTAGGTAACAGGAATCATAATGATATGCTGCTTAAATTTTTTGAAAAGTCCTCTTCTGTTAGAAACACATAATTTTATTTTATATTACTTTACTTTATTTTATTTTATTTGTGGTACTGGGGATTGAACTCAGGACCTTGCACTTGCCAGACAAGCACTTATTCTACTGAGTTATCTTCCCAGCCCTATAATGAAGTATTTAACAATAAACTGATACAGAGTCTAAACTTCACTTTAAGTTACCTCATCACAAAAGAAATAACCAAAGGGGGGAAAAAAGAAAGAGAGGAAGGAAGAAGGGAGGGGAGAGGAAGAGGGAAAAGAAAATGAAGAGCAGGAAGAGGAGGAAGAGGAAAAAAAAACTGTTGCATAAAAATGACAGAGAAAGTGAGAGACAAGTGAAGTTGTATGATGGGAAGATGGGAGTTTATTATGCCATTCTATGTTGATATGATATGTGTTTGGAATTTTCAAAGTAAAAGGCAACACAGAAAACCCTACAGAAAACCGAAGTAGATATTTGAGATTTTGAGGTAGTACAAATAGTAGTGGTGAAAATAAACAAAACTATTAACCACAGCTTTGAAACAACAAAGACATTTAAGGATTTTTCAGTTTGGCCTCTCAGATGTGATTCTGAAAAATTAATGTGTTTGGACAACTTAGTAAAGCCTCCAAATATTACAGATGGCTGAGAATAAAGCCCAGTTTAAGGGTCAGGGTTCAGTTTGCAGTACTAAAAAAATCAGTGAATGAATTTGTATAAATAAATGGACAAATTTGACAAAAAAAAAAAAAAAAAAAAAACAACCATATTGAGGAGGAAAAAAAAACGGGTCTATGAATCATTATGAAGTGCAAGACTATGCCAAGGTTCCAGGAAGAAGAACGTTCAAGAAGCAGCCGCCTTCATGCCATCTTATCAAGAACTGCCAGTATCTTGCCCTGATTACTTTTCCATTATAAATTACTTCTGAATTGACACAGTAAGTCTCCTGGTCCACTCTGCAAACAATTTGTAACTCTTCATGTCTGTGCGGATCTTTGGGGGGCATTTCAGCACTACTCTGAGACATCAAGGGTCTGAAGGACCTGGACAGAGAGAACGATTTGGGCAGGTCTGCTGTGGGACTCAGCTACTTACTTGGCTTGTTCTCCTTGCCCTTGGAGGTGATGGTGAGGGTGTGCACATACAGCCGCAGGTACCAGGGAACCATGTCCAGCAGCAGCACTGGGAAGGCCCTGTATGGGTGGGTGTTGTACAGCAGCGTGCTCAGCTCCCCCTTCTGCAGTCCATAACCACTCACGTAACGCTGGGTGTGCAGGAAGGGCATGGGCGGTGCCTCTGCATGGAAAATGTCAATATTCTGTAGCTCAGAAAAGCAAGGGTTATTTCCTACCCAACTCCCCAGGCAATGTTCAGAGTCACAAGCTAGGGAGGATGTGGGGAAAAGCTCTGCCATTAGAACCCAGGGCCTGGAATTATTACAGCCTTCTCCAGTCCATAAGCGATAACAATGAGATGACCCTTATTTAATAAACATTTATGTGCCCAACACTGCCTTGCTTCTAACCCAGACTAGCAGTCTCAGAATAGTCTGCCCTTTGCCTTGGTCTCACTGAGCACAATCACCACTAACCAATACTTCTCTTATTACAAACACATTTTTTGCATGCACTGTCCTCTGTCTTACTCACCACTATGCCTGACACATCGTACAAACTCAAAAATATTTGGTGAGCTTGGCATGGTGGTGCACACTGGGAATCCCAGAACTTGGGAGGCTGAGGCAGATGACAGTGGTGGCTGTGTTCAGTATGACCTAACTGCAAGTTTGAGGCCAGCCTGAGCTACAGCTACAAAGTGAGTTCAAGGCCAGTCTGAATTGCACAGCGAGATCTTGCCTCAAAAAACAAAACAAAAAAACA